>MU776570.1:96624-112758 GCA_026770625.1 Nicotiana glauca
GGAACCACACTAGTGGATCTTGAGGGGTGCCTAACACCTTCCCCTCGAGATAATCTCAAGCCCTTACCCGAACTCTGGTTTTCTTTCAAAATCTTCTTCTCTTCTTTTAAAGTGTCCTAATACACTATAATCATTAGGTGGCGACTCTCCAAAATTCATAACCCAAATTCCCCAAAAGGGGATAAAAGAGTCATTCCACCCATAATGTCGAAACCCGCTTTTTGCCCTTAGAAAAAATGAGGGGAGGGGAAGGGGGGGGCGTCGACAGCATGGCGACTTTGCTGGGGATTTCTTTAAAGCTTTTACCATTACGTGCTTTGTGACTTTATTGCTTCCTTGATTGCATATACTTTCACTCTTTAATTATTTCATCAAGAATACTAACTTGGCTCTTCTTGTTTTTCTCTCCTTTTAATTTCTGCTTTTACTGCCTTATTATTTCAATTCTGTTGTAATTTTTGAGCATTTATTGTAATCTTTATTTTTATGAACGTGAAAATACATGCAATTTGCTTCAGTATTGTAACTGCATTTCTCAACATCATATTCCACTCGTGCCAAAAGAAATCCTATAGCAGCGGTTATAATGAGTGGTTGCGCCCTTCTGATATTATAACCCCTAAATGCGGCAAAGGCATATTTGCGGTAAAACCAGTCAATCAACGGTGTAGTCGACGGTTCCGTGCCTTTCCCTCTTGAGTTGTCCGCTCAAGGGTACCTTGTCTAGCACTTCAAAAAAATAGAAACCATATTCCATTAAATTGTTCATGCATCATGGTCAACCCTAGCTGAGTCAGTTATTTTGTCCACATAATGACTCCTTAAGATAGCCTAAACCAAAGTCCATCGGGTTTCTTCGAAACCCAAACGGACACCTCCACGTTATGTGCATTTATTTGGAGAACTAAATGCCTTTTGCTAATTATTGATTTAAATAGTCGAGTCTGGTGGGGTTAAGGGCCTAACACTTTGTTTTGCAGAAAATGAGGCACGAAGTCCCCAGATTCGGTATGGTATCCAACATTCACCCAAGGTTGCTAAGCTGGTGGGAAGATCTTCATGCCAGCGATCAAACCCTCGTCCGCAAGTACTTAGGGAATTTGCCCTCACTTCTGGAAATCCAACCTAACAACAAAATCATAGAGGCTGCCACTTTGTTCTGGGATAGTGATCGATCGGTGTTTCGCTTCGGAGATTTAGAAATGACCCCTTTACTAGAAGAAATAAGAGGTTTAGCTGGTATCCCTTGGGAGACTCCGGGTCTGCTTATGCCGGAAAACCGCAAAAAGTAGAGGCTTCCTTAAGATGATGGGACTCAAGAAAAATCCCGACCTAGCTTGCTTGAAGGACTCCTACATATTATTTGATGTACGAAAGGTATGGCCATAGCAAGTCTTATCGCACCTACACTAACGAGTTCGCCATTACCTCTTTGGGGCACATACATAGGAGGGCCTTTGTGTTCATGTTTTGCTTCTTGGGTATGATAATCTTTCCCATGAAGAAGGCTAGGATCCACACCAGACTAGCCATGGTAACTAAAACCTTAATGGAGGGTATCGACGGACAGACTTTTAGTATAGTGCCCATGATCATCGCCGAGATATATCGAGCCTTGGGAAAATGTCAACAAGGGGCTCCGCACTTCGAGGGTTGTAATCTGTTACTGCAACTTTGGCTCATAGAACACCTTCAGAAAGGCAACTACAGACAGGAAATCATACGCAGGGATTGGGATGACCACATCGCTTTTCACCACCCAAAGCGAATGAAATTCATGCCCAACATGTTCACTCAGCCAAAGGACGCTGGTGGATGGGTAGAGTTGTTTGAAAATCTAAAAGAAGAGCAAGTTCAGTGGATGTTCGAGTGGTTCCCAACAGGGAGTTCATTGTCTGTTCTTGAGACGCGCCATTCCTCATACTCATCGGTATGAGGTGAACTCATCCTTATGTCCCTATTTGGGTCATGAGGCAAGCTGGAAGAAAGCAAATCATACCAGGATAGAGAAAATGAGTCATTTTAGGGCTGACTTTCAAGATAATGATAGCCCACACAGGTGTCATGCTCAGCATATGTGGCACTGCAAGCTCATCTTAGGAAAGGAGTCTATCGAACCAGATAGGTATCATGCCGGGTGTGTACCACACTACACGGGTTGGTTGGAAGATGATCACATTGGTTTGGGTCGTCAAGGATTTGTCCACGGACATAGGATTATTGATGAGGAAACTGAAGCGCAGGTCAAATACAATCAGCTGCGCAAGAGGATGCGAGAATGTGAGAATGAACATCGGGAAATACAGGAAGCCCACGAGAAGCTGATCAACGAATGGAAGGATATAGCTGTCAACGCCAACAACCGGCTGGGATATCTGGAGCGAGGTATGGTGGAGTTAGAAGGAAAGTTCTTGAAAAGAATTGAAGACTGTCAGAATGCCGAGGGAAGTGCAGGCGGACATCTGGCTCGAGACTATCTGCTATTAGGACTGCGAGAGTTGATGCAGCTGTACGAGGGAGGCAAAAGTACCGAATCTGGGGAAGGTCCTTCTTGGACCAAGTAGTTAGGATCTTTTATTTCATGCTTTCTTAATGTAATAAGGCCACTGGCCATTAGTGACATCTTTTATCATTCAGTTGTTTTAAGACTCGTCTTGTTTTATCAATAAAATGAGGCATTTAGCATTATAAGTTCTCCAAATTTAATTTGTCGCTAGGCCTATCTCGGGCACAACGAGGCACCCAAAATTAGGACGCGATTTATATTCCCGCATAATGTGTTTAAATATTGCAATATTATTTATCAGAATCCGCACTAACTTTTTACCTTTTTGTTTTTCTTTTATTTTTATTCCCCTCCCTAAAGGTTAGTTCGTGCATTCTGGCACCATCAGCATACTCAACAAGATCCAAGGGTCCTCCACCTCCTCCTCCTCCGAGTCCTACCAGAAACAGGAACAAAGGCAAAATGGGAGATATAAGCGCTAGGAAGGAACTTGAGGAAACTTCTCAGAACACTGCAATCACCAAGGAGACTGCTGCTCATCTGGAGCAAACTTTGCTAAGATTCCGAGAGGAATTAGACCAAGTTAGAAATCTGGCGAGCCTGTCAATCACTCTTGCCGCTCCTGATGTTAACACTCAGAACCCCGCACCACCACAAAACATCCCACAACCTCCAATGCAATCCACTCATAACACTCCACTGCACATTCCTGAACCACAAAACACCACAAAAGACCATAACACTCCAATCTTTGTGGACACCATGCCGCATTACAGTCAGACAATCACCAGTGCAGTCGAGTCAGATGACAAAAGCTCCCTCATTCAGAATTTGGCCGCTGAAATCAAGAAATTGACTAGCCGGGTCCAAAGTTTCGAAGGTAACAAAAGTGTTGAAGGGTTGAATTATGAAGATCTTTGTGTTCAGCCAGATGTCGAGCTCCCGGAGGGGTACAAACCTCCTAAGTTCGAGATGTTCGACGGTACAGGTGATCCAAGGGTCCACTTAAGAATGTATTGTGACAAGTTGGTAGGAGTCGGAAGGGACGAGAAGATCCGCATGAAGCTGTTCATGAGGAGTTTGAAGGGTGATGCTTTATTTCGGTATATTAGCCAAGATGCAAAGAAATGGACTAATTGGGTGAACATGGCGTCTGACTTTATGGATCGGTTTAGGTTCAACACTGAGAACGCACCAGATGTGTTCTATATCCAGAATCTCAAGAAGAAGCCCACAGAGACCTTTCGCGAGTATGCTACTCGTTGGAGGTCAGAAGCTGCTAAGGTCAGGCCGGCCTTGGAGGAAGAACAGATGAACAGGTTCTTCGTCCGTGCTCAGGATCCGCAGTACTACGAAAGGCTGATGCTAATAGAGGTTCAAAAGTTTTCCGATATCATCAAGTTGGGAGAAAGGATCGAAGAAGGCATCAAAAATGGTATGGTCACTAACCTCGAGGCGTTGCAAGCTACCAACAAGGCTTTACAGTCTGGTGGCTCGTCAAAGAAAAAGGACGTAAATTCCGTAATGGCTACACAGAGGAACAGTTCCCCTATGAAGTACCAGACCTATCCCTCAACTCCACTCACATATCAACCCACCATAAACTACCAAGCACCCTCACCCACATACCAAATGCCACCGTCTGCCTACCAATCACCTCCACCACCCACGTATCAACCTACCTCGCCCAGATATTCCCAACCCGCACCTGTATACCAAGCATACAACTCCCAACCTTCTCATTACCCATCACCACCCGCTCGCCAAAACTTTCCTCGGCCCAGACCAAATTTCGACCGTAAACCTCCTAGACAATATACCGCCATTGCCGAACCAATCGACCAACTATATGAAAAACTCAAAGCAGCCGGTTACGTTACCCCTATCCCAGCCGTAACTCCAGAAAATCCCTCTCAATGGATCAACCCAAACAAGACTTGCGCATACCATTCCGGGATGAAAGGCCATACCATCGACGAGTGTCGCTCGTTGAAAGACAAGATTCAGAATCTGATTGATAACAAGGTCATTATAGCAAAGGAGCCCGCTCCTAATGTCCGCCATAACCCTCTGCCCGACCATAAGGGTGGGGGCATCCATATGATCGAGATTGAAGATGATTGGGACCCCAAGGGGTCAATCGGTTTGATAGCTGAAGGAAATGAGCCCAAGAAGCCAGCAATTACCCTCAATCCCATTGTTGTTCAGATCCAGCCCTCTGAGGACGATGTGGTAAATGTGTCTGTACCACTCGAGTTTGAAGTACCTCATGCAAAGACGCCAAAACCGATTGAAGTTGAGTTCGGGATTCCCAAGGCAACCGCACCACTTGAAGTCACTGTGTTACCTCCCAGGAAGCCAATTCCGGTCTCCATGACATACGTGACCCCGTTCAAGTCAAATGCCATACCTTGGGATTACACAGCTGAGGCTAGAAGGAAGGGAAAAACATATACTGGAGAAGCAATCGCCGCACAAGGCATGACCAGGACAGGCAGGGTATACACCCCAGAACATTTGGCTGAGTCCAGCAAGCAATCCTCTGGACGAACTGTTGAAACTAGACCCGAGGACCTTTGGAGGAAGATACAGGCTGAAGGATACTCAGTCGTTGAGAAACTGAACAAAACACCAGCACAAATTTCTATTCTGGCTCTTCTGCAAAGCTCTAAGGCACATAAAAATGCCTTAATGAAAATACTGAGCGAAGCTTATGTTCCCAGCAATATAACAGGAGGCGAAATGGAAAATATGGTAGGACAAGTGTTGGAAAGCCACAAGATCACCTTCCATGAGGATGAGTTACCACCAGAAGGGCTTAGTCACAACAAGGCATTGCACATCACCGCGCAATGCGAGGATTATTTTATCACCAGGATCTTAATCGACGGGGGATCCAGCCTTAACATTTGTCCGTTAATAACTCTCAGGACATTGGGAAAAGGACTACATGAGATCAAGGATGGAGCTATCAGTGTCAAAGCTTTTGACGGATCTCAAAGATCCACCATCGGAGAAATTAGCCTATGCCTACAGATGGGACCCACCTAGTTCGATGTTGACTTCCAAGTCATAGACATGCCAGCATCCTACAATTTGTTGCTGGGACAACCATGGATCCACGCCGCTGGGGCTGTGGCGTCAACCTTACATCAGGCTGTGAAATTTGAATGGAATCATCAGGAGGTGATCATTCACAGCGACGGTAGCAACCCTATATACAGCCAAACCATCCCGATGATCGGAGGTAGAAGGAGAATAGGTAGAGAAACATACCACCACATCGAGCGAGTCAACGCCATAGACAAAGACAAGTGGTGGGATAACAAAATTGAGAGCATCCTGAACTGGAGCGGGTATGAGACTGGAAAAGGACTTGGCAAAAATCTCTAGGGCATCACCAAGCCTATCAAGTTGAAGAAGCATGGAACCACCTTCGGACCGGGATACGAGTACACCTGGGAGGAGTTCAATCACTGGTCACTACCGTGGCGCAGTCCCTACTGCCCATTGGAACATTCCATACCCCAGCTGGAGCAGACCTTTCAGCCAGCTGATGGCATATACGGATCAGAGGAAGATGAGACACTGGCAGCAATGAAGAACCTGTTTCTGGAGGATGATATGGACTGTTGTATTATCTTCGAGGAGGAAGGGGAGGAATGCCCTTCCATTCAAGCCGTGAACCGAGGAGAACACCTCACCAATTAGTCAGTAAGGACCACCAGTGCCCGAAGAGCTTTGTGGTAGCAAGGCTAAACGACGCACTATGCATCGCATCTTTACTTTTTAGTTGATTTTACTTTCCCGCATTGTCTTTACTTTTGAAAAGAGCTCCGATGTCTCAAACAGTTATGAATTTAATCGAAAGCATTTTTCCAAGTTTATCTTTATATCTCGCTCTTATTACTTTTCTCTACCATTTACTTTATTTTACATAGCATTACTATTACATATCTTGATGATGAACCAACGACTGTGACTTGCAACAAGGCAATAACAAACAGACATAGATTCAGAAGAGGATGAAATACCAGAAGAGGTTGTCAGAGAGGTCGAGAATTTTGAGAACAGGCCTAAGTCCAACTTGGACGAAACTGAGGTTGTTAATTTGGGAGACGCAGAGAATGTCAAGGAAACACATATCAGCATACATTTGTCACCACCAGAAAAGAAAGAGTACACAGAATTCTTAAAAGAGTATGAGGACATCTGTGCATGGTCCTACAATGACATGACAGGTCTCAGCACATCCATTGTGGCTCACAAGTTGCCGACAGATCCGGCATGCCCGCCGGTAAAACAGAAGCTCAGAAAATTAAAGCCAGACATGAATTTGAAAATCAAAGAAGAGGTTACCAAGCAAGTCAAAGTCAGGGTTCTCAGAGTGGTAGAATATCCTACATGGTTATCCAACATCGTTCCGGTACCAAAGAAAGACGGGAAAGTTAGAGTCTATGTCGACTACCGGGATCTCAACCGGGCCAGTCCCAAGGACGATTTCCCTTTGCCAAATATACACATACTGATTGACAACTGCGCCAAACATGAGCTGTAGTCGTTCGTTGATTGTTTTGCTTGATACCACCAGATATGGATGGATGAAGAAGATGCAGAGAAAACGGCATTCATCACGCCATGGGGAATGTACTGTTACAGCATGATGCCATTCGGTTTAAAGAATGCCTGTGCCACCTACATGAGGGCCATGACTACTATCTTTCATGAAATGATACATAAAGAAATCGAGGTGTATGTGGATGACGTCATCATCAAATCCAAGAAAGTTGCAGATCACATGGAAGATTTGAGGAAGTTCTTCAACAGATTGAGGAGATACAACTTGAAACTGAATCCAGCCAAGTGCGCATTCGGGGTCCCTGCCAGAAAGTTATTGGGTTTCATTGTGAGTCGCCGGGGAATAGAATTGGATTCGTCAAAGGTCAAAGCCATTCAAGAGTTGCCACCGCCAAAGAGCAAGAAGGATGTAATGAGTTTTCTGGGAAGACTCAACTATATCAGCCGATTCATAGCCCAGTCCACTGTCATTTGTGAACCCATCTTTAAGATGCTAAAGANCCGAGCCAGGGAGACCTCTATTATTTTATCTTGCAGTATTGGATGGGGCATTTGGTTGTGTTCTGGGACAAAATGATGAGACGGGAAGAAAGGAGCAAGCCATCTATTACCTTAGCAAGAAGTTCACCCCGTACGAGGCTCGGTATTCCTTAATAGAGCGCACTTGTTGTGCTCTAACCTGGGTAGCTCAGAAATTAAGGCACTATTTCTGTGCTTACACCACTTATCTCATATCCAGGATGGACCCATTGAAATATATCTTTCAGAAGCCCATGCCTACCGGCAAGCTCGCCAAATGGCAAATCCTGTTAAGTGAGTTTGACATTGTTTATGTTACCCAAAAGGCAGTCAAAGGGCAAGCTTTGGCAGATCACCTCACCGAGAATCCTGTAAGAGGAGAATACGAACCTCTAAAGACGTATTTTCCTGATGAAGAGGTAGCTTTCATAGGAGAAGACATTGCAGAATCCGATAATGGTTGGAGAATGTTCTTCGACGGAGCCGCAAATTTCAAAGGAGTCGGTATAGGAGCGGTCCTGGTATCAGAAACCGGTCAGCATTACCCAGTATCCGCCAAGCTCAGATTCCCGTGCACCAACAACATGGCCGAATACGAAGCCTGCATCTTAGGGCTCAAACTGGCGATTGACATGAACATTCAGGAACTATTAGTGATCGGAGACTCGGACCTACTCATACATCAGGTTCGAGAAGAATGGGCAACCAAGAATTCCAAGATACTCCCTTATCTACATCATATACAGGAGTTGAGGAAGAGATTCAAAAAAGCCGGAATTCCAGCACGTTCCCAGAATACAGAATGAGTTCGCTGATGCCCTAGCCACTTTATTGTCTATGATCCAGCATCCAGATACAAACTTTATTGATCCCATCCCGGTCAAGATTCACGACCAACCAGCTTATTGTGCTCACGTTGAGGAAGAAGCTGATGGGAAACTTTGGTTCCATGATATCAGAGAATACTTGACAACAGGAGAATACCCAGAACTTGCCAATGCTACTCAGAAACGCACGCTCCGGAGATTATCCAACAACTTCTTTCACAGCGGAGGAATCTTGTATAGGAGGACTCCCGATCTGGGATTATTAAGATGTGTCGAGGCGAGAGAAGCAACCAAACTACTGGAGGAAGTGCACGCAGGGACCTGCGGACCGCACATGAATGGTTTCGTTTTGGCAAAGAAGATACTCCGAGGAGGGTATTTTTGGATGACTATGGAAACAGACTGCATCAAGTATGTCTGGAGATGCCACCGTTGTCAGATACATGCAGACATGATAAAAGTACCTCCAAACGCGCTTACTGTAACAAGCTCACCATGGCCGTTCGCCGCCTGGTGAATGGATGTTATTGGACCAATCGAACCAGCCGCATCAAATGGGCACAGGTTCATCCTAGTGGCAATTGATTACTTTACCAAATGGGTTGAAGCAGCATCATACAAAGCAGTAACCAAGAAAGTTGTAACAGATTTCGTCCGCGATTGTATGATTTGTCGGTTTGGAATTCCGAAATCAATCATCACTGACAATAGTTCCAATCTCAACAGCAACCTGATGAAGGCAATGTGTGATACTTTCAGAATCAAACATAAGAATTCTACAGCTTACAGACCGCAGATGAATAGGGCTGTGGAAGCAGCCAATAAGAACATTAAGAAGATACTAAGGAAGATGATCGAAAGGCACAAGCAATAGCATGAGAAGTTATCGTTCGCCTTATTGGGATATCGTACCACAGTCCGCACATCAACCGGGGCAACCCCTTACATGTTGGTTTATGGTACAGAGGCAGTCATCCCCGCCGAGGTAGAAATTCCCTCCTTGAGGGTCATACAAGAAGCAGAGTTAGATGATGCAGAATGGGTCAAAAGTCGCTATGAGCAATTAGCCCTTATAGACGGAAAGAGAATGAATGCAGTTTTTCATGGTCAATTATATCAGAACAGAATGTCCAGAGCCTTTAACAAGAGAGTTAAGCCAAGGAAGTTCACGCCAGGACAGGTGGTATTGAAGAAAATATTTTCGCATCAAGATGAAGCCAAAGGGAAATTCTCTCCCAATTGGCAGGGTCCGTACATGGTTCACCGGGTTCTAACTGGAGGAGCCCTTATTCTCACAGAAATGGATGGAGAAGTCTGGCCGAAGCCAATCAACTTAGACGCCGTGAAACGATACTATATTTGATCATATGCTTTTCTTTCATGATGTAATTTGAACTACGCCTGACCTGATTCCCGTTTAAGAAGGGATACGTAGGCAGCCCTATGGGTTCGGTCAAACTTTAAAAAATTCCATTTTTTCCCCGATATTGGAACTGGGGCAGAATTTTGAGGAGGACCCTCAAAATTCCGAAGTCAAGTTATCAGTCTCTTCATCAGCGCCGACCCAGTAAACTGGGGCAGAATTTTGAGGAGGACCCTCAAAATTTCGGAGCCGCTCCGCCTTCAGTTATTCAGCACGGCTGTCAGCAGCACCCGCCCAGTAAACTGGGGCAGAATTTTAAGGAGGACCCTCAAAATTCCGGAACAAGCGAGGTTGTCGCGTCTTTGAACCACGTTGCAGTTGTTGGTTCATCCAAAATAAAACCGTTTTTCAAATTTATACTTACATTATACTAAAATCATGCATAAATATCATTCGCATCGCTGTCGTTTAGCAACGTTACCCCAATGATGCGTAACGTCAAGGTCCAGGGCATACAAACTAACCTTCCCCCTCTACGGAACTTACGATTTTTCTTTGAATGCAGGCACTCCAGGTCGCAAATTATTGAATTCATTCACACACTCGTGCTCTTCAGAAGTGAGGACAATCACACATTCGCAAGGTTACTATCTACACCTAACATCCCCAGCAGCCACGATATCACGATCAGCCGTCAGCTAAGAAAATTTCATTACTATTTACTCTTTGCATCATCTGCATTTTGCATAAGGCTATTCTTCTTCCTTTCGAGATTAGCTCTGTCTCCATCTGCATTTTTTGCATAAGGCTATTTTCTGCCTTCCGAGGTTAAGTTCTGCCTCCATCCTGCATAAGGCTACTTATCTGCCTTCCGAGGTTAAGCTCTACCTCCATCTTGCATAAGTCTATTCTTCTGCCTTTCGAGACTAAGCTCTGCCTCCATCTGCATTGCATAAGGCTACTTATCTGCCTTTCGAGACTAAGCTCTGTCCCCATCTGCATTTTTTGCATAAGGCTATTTTCTGCCTTCCGAGGTTAAGCTCTACCTCCATCTTGCATAAGGCTATTCTTCTGCCTTTCGAGACTAAGCTCTGTCTCCATCTGCATTGCATAAGGCTACTTATCTGCCTTTCGAGATTAATCTCTATCTCCATCTGCATTTTTTGCATAAGGCTATTTTCTGCCTTCCGAGGTTAAGCTCTACCTCCATCCTACATAAGGCTACCTATCTGCCTTTCGAGACTAAGCTCTGTCTCCATCTGCATTGCATAAGGCTACCTATCTCCCTTCCAAGACTAAGCATTGTCTCCATCCTGCATGGCTAAAATATCGCCGCTTTATTTTTCGAACGGCTGAAATATTGCCACCTGCATTTTAATTCTCGCTCTGGCTGAAAGATCGCCACCCTTTGCAATCATTTGGCTGAAAGATTGCCACCTTCTCATGGGCTGAAAGATCGCCAACTTATTCAAAGGCATCATAGTTCGGAGGCACCATCCGCATAGCCCGAGAACACCATTTCATGGCCTGAGAATCCTTACTCTTGTGCTCTTCATGGCCCAGGACGTCATGGTCCGAGGACGCCATCATAACCGTTCGAAGACAGTATTTATGGTCCAACACATTGCTCATTTATAGGTACACCGGCTAGCAAACGGCCATCTCAGCAGGAGCAATCCCGCTCCGGTTCTCCGCAACCTGTTCGGCCTCGAAACCTTTCTCAAACTAGACCATCGCGTCCATCTTTTCAAATCTCCATCGACATATTCCGTCAATGATTCCTGAACTACATATGGCTTGATTCCTGTAGACAGCTCAGAAACCAGAGTGCGGTCAAAATTCTTTTACAATCGCCATTTTCGGTCAAAATTGGTCATCTTATCTTTACCCGACAACTCTTTCATCCTCCTCGGGTAAAGAGGGGCAGCTGTTGATACCCAATTTTTTCCCTATGTATTTTTACACTCAAAATACTTTCAAAATAGCATATGTATGTATATATAAGCACGCCTGAAAGTTTTGGTATTTTTCCTCAATTTTTAAGATTTTTTAAATCAATTTACTGCCTATTTTAACAAGTACAAGATCCAAAATTATTTTCAAATTATCATTTTTTTGGAAAATAATGTATTTCACTCTCGTATTTACAACAAAATATAATTAATATAATTTTTACACATTTTTACAAAATTTATTCGGAATTTCTAAGCTTAATTGCATGAAATTGCCATTATAGCCTATTTTATAATTAACCGCATTTCATAATTATACAATTTTTCCTAATGTTTTTAGATTATTTTTTATATATTATTAATCAGTTTAGTATTTTTAATTTACTTTTAAATTGTTTTTAACTATTTTTTATTAATTAAATGGGGAAAATTGGCTGTTTAAAACTTGGCCCTATCTCTTTGCAATTTTAGCCTTAATTACACCCCAATTTCAACCCCCTAATTGACGCCCCAATTTTAATTTCAACCCGCCCCAAACCCGTTTGACTAACCCATCCGCTTCCCACTTTAAATCCTGGCCGTTGATTGTTTTAATCAACGGCCCTCATTCACACTTGCCTTTTTAATTCCGCCCAACCCCAACCCTAATTTCATATTTTCAAAAGCCGCCGCCCCCAAACTCCCTCGTCTCTCAGATTCTCTCTAACATTCGAAACCCTAGCCGCCTATGTCGTCTTCTCCGACCAGTTCTCACCAGAGTCCATGGCTTCCCAGGGCCATAGACGGCTTGTGCTCTCTTCACTTCACCTCCCAAACCATGATTATTCAAGGTTCTTCGAGGTTCCATCTTCAATAGGCTTGTTCAGGTCTTCCGCTGATCTGAGTTCATTTGGTTTCTCCGGCCCCGTTCCGGCATGTTCGAGCTTTGATAAGGCTTAGCCATAGCCTAGACTTGTTCGAAGACCAGATCTTTCCAGGACTTCTCGTTTCTAGGGTTTCTGAGAAACCCTAAAAGGCTTGTTCGAGGTTTTTCTTCCCTTGTTTTCTTAGATCTATAACTGATCCGTGCTATTTTTAAGGTTTTCAAATGACTTCTTACATCTTTTTCAAAACTTTGCTTTCACAACTATTCGTCTTCTCCGACTTAGGGTTTCCTTGATTTTACCTGTTCTACTGTGATTTTTATGTGATGTTCTTATTGTATTTGTCCTACTGTGACTCCTGTGTGTTTCTACTTTGACTCTTATGTATTTTCTTCTACTATGTTTCCTCCTAACGTTTCCTTGTATTTTTCTTTTATTGTGTTTTCTCTCATCATGTTTTCACGGAACGATTAAGTTCTTTTGGGTTTTCTGAGTTTACTCTTGTCTGATTTGTTTGTTTTCATCCCTATACTGGACTAATGACGAAAACCCTAGAATTTGGGGGTTTTATGTGACCTGCATGTTCTCACCTCTGAACTAGTTTGATTTCAATTTCTGAATTCATCTCTGTTTTTCATATGGTTCTGACCTTTTGCCAAAAACTCTTCTATACCGGATTTTCCTACTGATTCTTTACAATGACACTAGAGTCTTCTTTCATGCTTGACGTGTTTGTATGCTCCTTATATACTATGAATTTCCCCTAAATGGTTTTTCAAATTCGCAATTAGTTCAAAATTTCTTCTGAATGTGGCTTGATTGATTTCTTTCCATTTTTGCCCGTGACTCGACCTAAGTAAAACCTTCCTTTTTTTTCAGACTTGATTCATTCGTATAAAAACCTCAGACCTTTTGATTTACTGTTTATTAATTGGTTTTCTTACCTTATTTGCACAAACCGTATATTTCTAAAACTTCTCCTTAAATAACTTTCATGTATTTACCCTTATTTGTATACTATGCACAATGTTGTTTATTTGATCCCATTTCCTTAAATATTTCTTATCCTTTACTGATCAAATTGGGATTCCTTAATCAAAGGAACCTCTGTTAATTGATTGATCCTAATTGATACTGGACTATTTTCTTTCCTTGCCTGCTTGCCTGACTTCAAGTATAATTACCCGCTCCTCTTTTGACACAAGACTGGGGTGATACACACAAAAAAACACCTCTGTCTTTGAAATCTGTTACTACTTGCTCTACTATTTTCTCTACTACTACTCTCTACTACTTTCTCTACTACTACTGAGCACTCTGCTCCTTTCTCTCCTACTGTCTGAATATTCTGGAGTTCCTCTGAACCCCCAAGTGCTTGCTGAAGTTTTGAGTTTGCTCCTGTTAACTTTCTGGCTGTCTACTTGTTGTTGTTTCTCTGCTGTACTAGAATTGCAACTGGTATGTTTCTCCTAGTTAAATAACACCCTCCTACTATGTGTTTATTTCTCTTCTTCTACACATCTTTCCCTATGTGTTTATTTATGCTTCCCTGAACTATGTAACTATATTCAAGTCTGTTCTGCTCTTTCTTTATGCATGCTGCATTTTTAGTCCTGCTATGCTTTCTTATCCTTCCTTAATGTTTTCTGTATAAGCTTGTCCATGCGAAACCCTTCCCTCTATTCCCTTTTGTATGTGAGTACTGTTCTGAATCATGGTAGCACCCTATTGTTACCCATGATTCAGGACTAAGTTCTCTTGAACCTCTACTCAAACTAATCCCCATTCCCTCTTCCCCTTTATGGGCTGAGCCTTGACTAGAGCCTGATGGTGTCCTAATCACCCTCCAGGCCCAAGTCTGACTTCTAAAGTCTGCTCTTTATTTGTTTGGACCAAGTAAGGGGTCAGGGGTGTGCCAGTCTATGCCATGGCTGGGTATGACCACCCCCTTCTATGGTTCCCTCTCACTTTGCACTTACTCCTAGTTTCTAAGTTCTGCCCCCCTTTGGCAAGCCATGCTTTGGGACCCTTGAGCTCCCTCTGAACTTGGATGCCTGAGGGCTGGTAATTCCACACTGCACTATTCTGTTACAATATTCTGTTATTCAGAGTGTAAGCACTTCCTGAAGTCCTTGAGGCTCCTTGGAACTTTGAAACACTTTGGGTGAAAGAAGGCCTTGGAAATCTGGAATCTGAATTTGGGGAAACATATGTCATTGGATATTAAGATTGAATTAGGCTGCTCGGATCTAGCTGCAGGCTATGATGTATTTTCTTGTTTACTTTCTTCCTTTTGATTCTGTAATAATCTTGTAAAAGAACTCGGGGAATATTAGTGAAAGGGTGTGGGAGGGGTTTATTTTATTTACTTGCATATGCTAAAGGGTAGATACCATGCCTATAGGACCAATGTTGTTATTTAATCACTTAGATGTCATGCCTATAGGTTCAATGCTTTAAATCACATATAGATCATGTCTATAGGTTTTTTTTGCATTCTTCTCAATTATTTAGAAATCATGTCTACAGTATTTAATGTTCAACCATGCTGTAAATCAGTAGATATCCTGTCTATAGGATCTAATAATCAAACAACTGATTGCATATAGAAATCCTGCCTATAGGAAATGCATAAATGCTAGTCGACTGTAAGGTAATCAAATACTCATTTCGAAACCTATCTAATAACAATAACGAGTCCTAAGAAAGCCAAGGTATATATATCCTGCCTATAAGGGTTCAAACTCGCCTAATATGTGTTTACTGATCTGACAATTGGCCTTAAACGTTTTTCAACGAAAACATGTCCAAACCTGTTTGCTTTTGAAATTCGTCCAGACTTGTTCGTTTTCAAAACTCTTATAAATCCCCTTTTAATTCCTTTCAAACTTGCATTTTTCTTCTACTAACGTCTTTAAACTTTTTGGCCTGAATTTCTCCACTTTTCGAAGCTGTCTTCCGAAATAGAATTTCAACTCTATCTTTTAAAGTATCTGCACTCTTTAAACTCTTTTACAATTCTCCTGTCTCTTAATCAAAGCAATCTTTAACAGGCTGTTTCTTTTTTTTAAACGTCTCACTTTCGAAAACATTGTTTTACACCTCTGATGTATGTTTAGTTAAACAAATCTGTCAATTTCAAAGTCATCTCTGAACTTCTATAGTTTTCAATCTGCTATCTTTAACTCTTCTGCATTAGGTTCTTAACCAGTAACTTGTTTAAAATACCTCAATTTCTGACAATTGGATCTGGTTTGCCTAATGCAGACTTTTTATCCAATTCTATGTGTTGAACCAATTTGTCCGCTATTTAATTTTAATTTAAAGACCAAATCAGTATATGTAAGACATGCTAAACTAGATGCTAGTACCCGAACTCTGGTTTTCTTTCAAAATCTTCTTCTCTTCTTTTAAAGTGTCCTAATACATTATAATCATTAGGTGGCGACTCTCCAAAATCCATAACCCAAATTCCCCGAAAGGGGATAAAAGAGTCATTCCACCCATAATGTCGAAACCCGCTTTT
>MU776570.1:113002-149811 GCA_026770625.1 Nicotiana glauca
CTTGACGAGGAGGTTCCGGCCCCAGCCCAGGCAGTTCCGGTGGGCCCAGCTCAGGTCCCAGAGGGGTTTATTGCTACCCCAGTTCTTCAGTACGCCTTGGTCCGGTTGGTTGGCCTCATGGAGAGTGTCACCCGAGCAGGATTGCTTCCTGTAGCACCAACCACTTCCCAGGCTGGAGGAGGAGCCTAGACTCCTGCTGCACGTCCTCCAGAGCAAGTGGCTCCCCAGACTCAGATTCTACCGGTACAGCTAGCTGTGGTAGTTTAGCCGGGGGTAGTTTCATAGGCCGGTGATGGAGCGGCTATGTCCGCAGATGCTTTGTGGAGGCTGGACAGGTTCACCAAGCTCTTCACTACTACATTCAGCGGAGCTTCTTCTGAGGACCCCCAAGATTTCTTATATAGTTGCCACGAGGTTCTTCGGAACATAGTCATTGTGGAGTCTAATGGAGTTGATTTTGTGGCTTTTCGTCTATCTGGATCAGCCAAGACTTGGTGGAGGGATTACTGTTTAGCCAGGCCAGTAGGGTCGCCGCCTTTGACTTGGGATCAATTTTCAGAGTTGTTTCTAGAAAAGTTTCTTCCCGTCACTCAGAGGGATGCTTACCGGAGGCAGTTTAAGTGCCTCCAGCAGGGGTCTATAACGGTCACTCAGTATGAGACCCGGTTTATCGATCTAGCTCGCCATGCTCTCGTCATACTCCCCACTGAGAGGGAGAGGGTGAGGAGATTTATTGATGGTTTGATCCAGCCTATTCATCTTCAGATGGCCAGAGAGGCGGGTAGTGACATTACTTTTCAGGAGGCGGCCAATATGGCCCGGAGGATCGAGATAGTTTTGCCACAGGGGTGGTCATAGGGCAGACAAGAGACCTCGTCACTCAGTTCGATTCGGTGGTGCCTCATCTGGAGGCAGGGATTCTTATGATAGGGGTCAGTCTTCCAGGCCCTTTCAGTCAGCCCTCCAGGCTTCGCAGGGTGTCCCAGGTGATCGTGGTTTTTGTGGGCAGTATTCCGATCAGCAGTCACTCAGTGCACCGCCATCTCCCATCAGTGCACCGCCTCTTCAGAGTTTTCGTGGAGGTCATTCGGGTTGTCAGGGCCAGTCTCATCGTACGGAGGGATGTTATGAGTGTGGCAAGTATGGTCACATAAGGAGAGCTTGCCCGAGATTGAGGGTACACAGTCGCAGCAGCAGGGTCCTCGCCCCATGATTCAGGCACCAGGTGACCTACAGCCTGCCCAGCCAGCCAGCCAGTGGCGGGGGTAGGGATCATAGAGGTAGAGTTCGAGACAATAGAGGTGGAGGCCGGACCACCAGAGGTAGGGGTCAGCCTGTAGCCGATCGTCCCAGAGACATGGTTCAGGGATGTGGGGCTAAGCCCTGGTTTTATGCTTTGCTAGCCAGACCAGAGGCCGAGTTGTCAGATGCCGTTATTGCAGGTACTATTTTGGTTTGTGATAGAAATGCGTCAGTGCTATTTGACCTTAGGTCTACATATTCATATGTGTCGTCTTATTTTGCACCCTGCCTGGCTATGTCTAGTTATGCTTTGGACATTCCTGTTTATGTATCTACACCGGTGGGTGACTCTATAGTAGTCGACCGGGTGCATCGTTCCTGTGTGGTTATGTTTGAGGGTCTTGAGACTCGTATTGATTTATTGCTTTTAGATATAGTGGATTTTAACGTCATATTAGGGATGGATTGGTTGTCCCCGTATCATGCTATCTTGGATTGTCATGCCAAGACCGTGACCGTGGCTTTGCCAGAATTGCCCCGACTAGAGTGGAAAGGGACCTCAGGTCATGCACCCGCAGTGTTATTTCATATGTTAAGGCTCGACGTATGGTCGAGAAGGGGTGTTTAGCTTATCTGGCGTATGTTCGCGACTCCTGCGCAGAGGTTCCTTCTATTGACTCTGTTTCTATTGTTCGAGAGTTCCCCGAGGTCTTCCCCTCAGACCTACCGAGTATGCCGCCCGATAGGGATATTGATTTCTGCATTGATCTGGCTCCGGGCACGTAGCCCATTTCTATTCCGCCGTATCGTATGGCCCCGCCAGAATTGAAGGAGTTAAAGGACCAGTTGCAGGATTTACTAAGGAAGGGGTTTATCAGGCCTAGTGTTTCTCCTTGGGGTGCACCGATGTTATTTGTGAAGAAGAAGGATGGTTCGATGAGGATTTGTATTGATTACCGGCAATTGAACAAAGTGACGATAAAGAACAAGTACCCACTGCCGATGATTGATGATTTGTTCGACCAGCTTTAGGGAGCAAGGGTGTTTTCAAAGATAGACTTGAGATCTGGTTACCATCAGCTGAGGATTAGGGCGTCTGATGTCCCTAAGACAGCATTCCGCACTCGGTATGGGCACTATGAGTTTTTAGTCATGTCATTCGGGTTGACCAATGCCCTAGCAGCATTTATGGAGTTGATGAACCAAGTGTTTAGGCCATATCTAGACTTATTCGTGATAGTGTTTATTGATGATATTCTGGTGTACTCCCGCAGCCAGAAAGAGCACGAGCAGCACCTCAGAGTGGTTCTTCAGACTCTAAAGGATAGTCAGTTATATGCTAAGTTTTCGAAGTGCGAGTTCTGGTTGAGTTCGGTTACATTTCTGGGTCATATTGTATCAGCAAAAGGTATTCAGGTGGACCCGAAGAAGATTGAGGCAGTTAAGAATTGGCCTCGACCAGCTTCAGTGATCGAGATTTGGAGTTTCTTAGGGTTAGCAGGATATTACCATCAGTTCATAGAGGGATTTTCTTCTATTGCAGCCCCGATGACCAGATTAACCCAGAAGGGTGCCCAGTTCAGATGGTCAGATGAGTGTGAGGCGAGCTTTCAGAAGCTCAAGACAGCTCTGACTACGGCACCGGTATTGGTTTTGCCCACGGGTTCAGGGCCTTACACAGTCTATTGTGATGCTTCCCGTATTGGGCTTGGAGCAGTATTGATGCAGGATGGCAAAGTCATTGCCTATGCTTCGAGATAGTTGAATATCTACGAGAAGAATTATCCGGTTCATGATCTAGAGTTGGCAGCTGTTGTTCATGCTTTGAAGATTTGGAGGCATTATCTATATGGCGTGACGTATGAGGTGTACATGGATCACAAGAGCATTCAGTACCTGTTCAAGCAGAAGGAGTTAAATGTGAGGCAGCGAAGGTGGTTAGAGTTGTTAAAAGATTATGATGTTACTATCTTGTATCACCCGGGTAAGGCTAATGTGGTGGCCGATGCTTTGAGTAGGAAGTCCGCCAGCATGGGTAGTCTTGCTTATATCCCGGTCAGCCAAAGACCGTTTGCTTTATATGTCCAGGCTTTGGCCAATCGACTGGTGAGATTAGATATTTCTGAGCCTAGCCGAGTGTTAGCTTGCACGGTCGCTCGTTCTTCTCTATTGGAGCGTATCCGTGACCGGCAGTTTGATGATCCCCATTTATGTGTCCTGAGGGACACGGTGCAGCGTGGAGGTGCCACGAAGGTGACCTTAGATGATGACAGTGTTTTGAGATTGCAAGGGTGAGTTTGTGTGCCCAATGTTGATGGGATTCGAGAGTTGATCTTAGCGGAGGCCCATAGTTCTCGGTATTCTATTCACCCGAGCGCCACGAAGATGTATCAGGACTTGCGGTAGTATTATTGGTGGCGTAGGATGAAAAAGGATATTGTTGCGTATGTGGCTCGGTGTTTGAACTGTCAGCAGGCCAAGTATGAGCATCAGAGGCCTGGTGGTTTATTTCAAAGGATTGAGCTCCACGAGTGGAAGTGGGAGAGGATTACCATGGATTTCGTTACTGGACTTCCGTTGACACGGAAGAAGTTTGATGCTATTTGGGTCATTGTTGATACTTGATAGTTGATACTTGATAGTTCATAATAACAAAATTGAGAGAATAATATACAATATAGATAGGATATTAGAATTTGAGAGAGAAGATTGATTTTTTGTGGGAAAAAATGAAGAAGAATGGGGGGTATTTATAGTAGAAAATAGGGCCAAAGTATAATTTAATAAACTTAGGGGTTATATTAAAAATTTGGGGGGTAGGGGGTATTTTGGGGGGTGTAGGGCCTGTTTGGACCGTTGCCAACGGCTATTTTTGCCAATTAATCCGTTGGCCAACGGCTAGTTTAAAAAAAAAATTAAAATAGGCGGGACACGGGACGGGACGCGGGACGGGACGGGATGAAATGGGACGAAACGGGACGGGACAAACGAGACGAAACGGTTGTCCCGTCTCATTTAAATTGACGTGGTACGGGACCGAGACGGGACGGGCCGGCCCGTCCCGTTGGACAGCCATAAGTCTTGCACTACTCCACGTTCTTCAACTGACACAGAAAATGAATATTATTTCCTACCTCAAAGTGGGCTAAAGGGCTAAAGTATATTTGGCCATTGCATATCCAACATTTAGGATGGTTATAAATGTCCCCATTACAGCCGTATTCTTCTTTAGAAATCTGAAATATCTCTCTCCCTCTTGTTTTTTTAGTTACAAGTATAAAATGTTTCTTCTTCTCCCTAACGACTCTATAATCTTGATTAACAGAAGACAAAATTTAAAGAATGGCCTCAAAGAAAGGCCACGTGGTGCAAATAATTCAAATGTCACTAATCTAATTGAAGAATTAACCTAAATAATCTTCCATCCAACCGGTGAAATAAAAATTAGCTAGTATACATATCTGCGTATATTGGCTAGAAAAAATAAATGGGTCTTTACCCAAATAGCCATCCATATTATTTACTTTTTCTAGCCATATACATAAATTATACATAATTATACAAATGTAATACATATATTATGCATATATCATATATTCACCCGCTATTTTTAGTTTAAGTGGTAGGGTGGACGGCTATTTGGGTTAATTCTTCAAAAATGAAATAATGAATCAGAACGACTATTGTATAAAGAATATAGAGAAATTTTCATAAAACACTATCTTTTAGTAGTAATTAGTCATCTATAGATACTATTTGCTATATTACGGATTATAGATACCTTGTTTGTGGTTATAAAATGTATTTGATGTATTTAAGCTATTATATTCATGAATACAATAGCAAAAATAGGCGTGGATCAGGAAAGTCCAGCTACTTAGTTGTTTTATTCGAGTGTATTCGATTGTATTCATGGAGTGAAACGTGGGATTATAGTTGGACATATTATTGTATTCGACTGTATTCACGGCGTGAATAGGGGATTACACTATTTTTAAAATGGAAAGTGAATCAATTAACATAATAGACTCCTAATATACCTCAACAAACTCAATTATAACACATAAATTTTGTATTTTCAGCTATAAAAAGATTCTCAACCGAAAAATATACCAAAAATATAGCAATATTTAGAGAAATTATATAATACATCTAAATACATAAATTATATTAATTAAAAAAAATATATGAATACATTCATGGCATATAGCGAGACAGTGAATACAATGAAATACATAAAATAAAATGGGATACATTGAAATACAATGAAAAAAAAAGATAATAAATTCAATGAAATACATTGAATACAACGAAATACATTGAATTACAATGAAAAAAGACAATAAATACAATGAAATACATGAAAATACAGCGTAATACGTTGAAAATACATTACAATATATTAACAGAAAAACAAGTTGCTCAACCCCAAAATCCGTCGTCTTTGTTCGAGAACAAACTCTAATTTTCGACGAATCCGTCGTCGACCAAAAACCCTGAATCTCACTGTTCCCACGCATCTTGTACATTGCTTTTGACACATCAGTACCATCATAGCTTTTGTACCACTCCTCGCAACTCCCAAGTACGAAGCCTGATCAAACTCACCATCCAAAACACCTAATTGGACCTCATCAGCATCGCCGCCGTCAACAGCTAGTTTAGAGGTGGACCAAGAGGCTGTGGTGAACTGATGTTATGAACCTTCCGTGCTTTCTCTTTACAATCCTTTTGTGCTCTTTGAGATAAGCTTCTATTGCTATCAATAACTGTTAATTTAGCTTCTCTATAATTCTATTTTTTGTTGCTATGTGCATTTTACATTCTTAAAGCAATAACCTTATATCTCCTAATGGCAAGAGGACCAGCAAGAAATCTCTTTATCTGTATTTTTCCAAGAATAACCAATCCAAGTACAGATTTTCTCACTTTCCAGTAGCTACCTGCATACACATTTTAGAGTACCAAAAAAAAATCCAAGATTTTTACATTAGGGCAATGAATCAGAAATTGGCTTTTTCAGCCACGTCGAGTCGAACCAGAAAAGAAATCTCTGCTATAACCACTAGGGCAACGAACAGAGGCAATAATCGTGGTTTTCTGGGAGAAGAGAGTAAAGTGTATGCAAAAAGAGAGAAAACGTGGTTTGTGAAATTTACCGTAATTATGTGAGAGAAAATTTGAAAAAGGAGAGAGAAAAATATTAATTAGCGTATATGGTGCCTTAAGTGTAGGATATAACTATAATTAGATATTTTGCTATAAAGGATAAAATATAGCAATATAATATAATTTTATAAAATGGTATTTATTTAAAATAAATAGGGTACTAAGTTCTTCTATAGGGTGTAAAATTTCCAAGAAAATTATACCCTCTGAAATGGTAAAAATTGCACGGGGCGCCCTATTTGGGCGCCCCTTTTTAACCTGTAGCCGCTTTGTCTTTCTGTTTGCACCCCTACCCACTTTTTAAAAAACTTCAGCTTCCCTTTCTCCTCCCCTTTTCTTCTTCTTTTGTTGGTGCTGCTAAAGCAACTGTACAATTGAATTTCAAATCTTCCATTGTTTCATTAATGATTTAATCTGGAAGTCACTGCTTAGTCTCCTACGATACAATATTTTTGATACTAAAAGGCAACGACACTAATATTGTACGAAACTAGTAGAAGATTTAATATAAGTCGGGATTCTTGACTGAGGGCGACTCAATTAATGAGACTGTTAGCATTTGTGGGAAAAAATTGTACAGTTCTAGGGATGAAGTTTTCTAGTTACAACATAGAAACTTCAGCTCTAGAGCTGAAGTTTTTATTTTATAACTGGCAAACTTCAGCTCTAGAGCTGAAGTTTTCCGGTTACAAAGACAAAAACTTCAACTCTAGAACTGAAGTTTTCCAGCACAAAAGAAAAACTTAAGCTCTAAAGCTGAAGTTTTTATTTTATAACTGGCAAACTTCAGCTCTAGAGATGAAGTTTTTAATTTATAACTGGCAAACTTCAGCTCTAGAGCTGAAGTTTCTCGGTTACTAAACAAAAACTTATAAAATAAAACTTCAAATCTAGAGCTGAAGTTACTCGGTTACTAAACAAAAACTTATAAAATACAACTTCAAATCTAGAGCTGAAGTTACTCGGTTACTAAACAAAAACTTATAAAATACAACTTCAAATCTAGAGCTGAAGTTACTCGGTTACTAAACAAAAACTTATAAAATACAACTTCAAATCTAGAGCTGAAGTTACTCGGTTACTAAACAAAAACTTATAAAATACAACTTCAAATCTAGAGCTGAAGTTACTCGGTTACTAAACAAAAACTTATAAAATACAACTTCAAATCTAGAGCTGAAGTTACTCGGTTACTAAACAAAAACTTATAAAATACAACTTCAAATCTAGAGCTGAAGTTACTCGGTTACTAAACAAAAACTTATAAAATACAACTTCAAATCTAGAGCTGAAGTTACTCGGTTACTAAACAAAAACTTATAAAATACAACTTCAAATCTAGAGCTGAAGTTACTCGGTTACTAAACAAAAACTTATAAAATACAACTTCAAATCTAGAGCTGAAGTTTTTATTTTATAACTGGCAAACTTCAGCTCTAGAGCTGAAGTTTCTCGGTTACTAAACAAAAACTTATAAAATAAAACTTCAAATCTAGAGCTGAAGTTCGCGAGTTACAAAACAAAAACTTCAGTTCAAGAGCTGAACTTCAGGTCGGTCTATTAAAATGCTGAAGTTTTGTGGGATTGTCTTTGCTACTTCAGCCCCATGTGCTGAAGTTATGCGAAAAAATGGGTACGGCTGTAATTTTTTTTACAAAGCGGGCACAAGTTAAAATATGATACAAAAAGCGGGTATAGATGCAAATGTCCCTCTGAAATGAGTTGGACATTAAGGTCAATTGATTCCATATCTGCATCAATCAAAAGGCCCATTTCTTCACCAATCAAAAGGCCCATTTTCTTATTTCCAACACACCTTTTCACACCCCTTCATACAAACGAACAAATACCGATGTTTTTATCGTTCACTCACAGAACCCTTCAGGAACAAAACCCAATCTCAGGTGGTGATGCATCATTTCTACTTTGTAATTCTCTAATTGTTACTTTGTAATTTGTCTAATTTGCAAATTAATCTTATTAATTTGTCTTTTCATTTGCAGGAGGATGCCATTGGAAGGATTCATCTCATTTGCCAAAGAGGTTATGAAATAAGCCTTGATACATGGAGCGTAAGTCCCACAAATCTTTGAATTTTACTAATTTCAAGAATTTTAAAATAATAAAATAATTATAAAAAATTATATTAAAATCATAAAATTATAACAAATAATCTAGTTAAAATATTCATAAATTATAATTCAACAATGAATAATACAAAAAAGTATGAAATATATCATAATGTGCAAATTAACTGCAACATCGTTACAACTCAAACATCAAAAGTACGTATTCAATGCGAACTCTTATATGTATTTCTTAAGGAGTAATGAATCTTGAAAGAATTTCGATATAATACTCCTTTTATTTAATATATTTTCTATTTAAAAGTGAATTTATATAAAAATATTATTCAAAATTTAAATATGATTTTCTAGCATCATTTATTTTTAAGTTTCAACAAGTTAATAAAGTGACATATAATTCACCTTACTATATCATGATAACTAATTATTTGTAAATAGTTACTAGCTAATATTGAGCTTTTAAATTAATAAGTATTGTACTTTGTAAATATGAAAAATAATATCTAGAAAAATAATTATAAAAAAGTTATCAACTAATATGATAAAAGCATAACAAATGTTAATAAATAAATACTTTTAAATGAAATCTTTATTTAAAATTTACTATCATAGCAATCTTAGTGGATAACGTGCAATAAATTTTGTTTTAATTATGACATAAAATACTCTCTAACTTAATGATTTATGATTAAGAAAAAAGTAATTTTGAATAGTTTATTAAGAAAATTGGAGGATTGACAAGGTTAGTTACACACAATTGCATAAAGTTCTATTAGGCAAGCCCAATACTCAAGGCATTGGGCGTGTCCGAAGCGTAAGCCCCGATGGCAAAGGCGTAAGTCTCACGGAACTAAGCTCCATACATAAGTCCAGGAATATTTTACAAATGTTCTACCTCAGGGCGAGCCCCAATTCTGCCTTTTAAAACGGAGCTCCGTGATTGCATAAAAAAACTCAAAATGGACATGACAAATAAGTATATTTCATCGGTTTTTTTGGGGGTCAAATATTTCATTAGTTCAAATTCACCATAAGTCCTTTCTAGGGGCATCAATGGATATTCGAAAACCAACTAAAATGACCGAACTGTACCGTACCGAATTGATTTTTAGGTTTTATTTTAAGAAACCGTAGGTTTTTATATAAATTCATAACTGCACCGATAATTACGGTAGCTTTTTTTTTTATAAAAATAAATTAAAAAAATACCGAACCGTACCGAATAAATTTTACATGTGGAAAATATATTTATATAGTAAGTTTAAAAATAATAATGCATTAAATTTTCTTTGGGCCTTGGAATTATGAAAATTATTACAAGCCAATAAGTAATTAAACTCGAAATACTAATTGCTAAAACCTATTATGCTACTTCTACTTGAAATAAGTGATTTCAAGTATTTTTATTAGCAAGACATAAAGTATTCTAGCGATTATGAATAACAAACTACAATGTATTGAATATATTTTCTTTTATAAAATTTAAGTTTATCTTTTTGAATATTTAATCTTCTACAAACTTTATTCTTGAGTCCCAGCTTGGTATATCTTTTAATTCGTATGATTTATATTTTTACTTTGCCTTTGTTTGATTTCTTTTAGGTTGTTGTAGAATAGTTGATGGATCTACACTCTAGCCATCTTTTTTTTTAATTCATCACCCTTTAAACAGTAAAAATATCTATAGAGTTTTGCCAAGTCCTATAAAAGAGCGTATGTTATTGTATTCCACTTCTACTGGTAAATTTTACATGATATTAAAAAATACCGAAACTAACCAAACCATACCGATACAGAAGAGAAATCGACATGATTGAGACGGTTTCAAAAATTTTAATTTTAATTATGAATAATAGAATAACTGAAAAATTAATATGATACAAATTTTATAAAATAAGTAAACAAATCGAAGCCTCGACACCCCTAGCCCTTTCTATCTCCATTTTCATCTCTGAATGTGTTTTTGGCATTTCCTATAGAATTTATTTTTTCTTTTCCCCTTCTTCCTAACATGGAATTTGGTTTCTGACGATGGTGGAAAACAAATCCTAACAACACGCAGCCGGTGACTTCAGTTCTTTCATCTAAACCTCTTCTCAGGTACATCTCTCTCTTCTATTTTTTTTCAAGATCCAATTTTTTATCAGTCTTCAGTGATTATAAAGCTTGTGTTGACTAATTTGGTTGAATTTTTTCGTGGGTATCTTCAAAAATTCAATTATTATCATCTATAAAGCTTGTGGTGACTCATTTAATTGAATTTTATTCTGGGTGTTTTCAAGATTCAATTATTATCATCTATAAAGCTTGTGGTGACTAATTTAATTCGATTCGCATTTGGTTGGTAGATATAAAATATAACTTTATAGGAATGACTATTAAAGAACACGAGTCTTTCTGCTACCCCTCGCTCTATAAGGGTGCTCGCCTATCCAAAATGACAAGGTAAAATACGGAGCACTTAATATTAATTGGCATTTCAGCCCTTTGTCTATGAAGGAAACCTATTCGCAGTTTAGTTTATTAGTTAATATCCTTCTATTTGTATTTTTATTCCCAGATAGCTCATGCATTGAATTCATCTTGTTGTTCGAAGAGCTGGATTCTGGGGATTGGTTTGGACTCTAGCTCGTGGATATGAGATTTTGATGGGATTGCTTCTATTCTTTTCTGGCATGGTTTCCATTTATGTCCGAGTTCCAAACTCGTATGTTGTTCAACCAAGCATTCAGTAGAGGTTTTCAGACTTCTCGTATTCTATGTGGTCCTCTAGGAACAAGGATTAGAATTGCAGGCATGAATCGCTACATTAACATTAATCCTTCAATCTTGTCATTGTTCATTCCCATTGTAAGTTGGCTTTGTGGTTATGTAGTGTTAATGGCAGCACTTTTTGACAATCCAAATTCCATTGTCTTTACCTGTATAGCTGATTCCTATTGAAATTAATGTCTAAACATCATTACCTGCTATTGCATGGAAAGAGTTGTTCAAAGTTCAACCTGAGCAATCTGTAAGAAGTCTTAATGGCCATATTGGGGTGACTGCTAGGTGTTATGACGAGGTACATGGCGGGTTCGATTTCGGAGTTAGGAATGACAGCGGTACCTCGTTGGATTTTGCTAAAACTTTTGACCTGGTGTTGGTTAATTCGTGTTTTCATAAGAGGGAGGCTTGGTCACTTTCCAGAGTAAGGTTACCCAGACTCAGATTGATTCCCTTCTCCTTAGGAAGGGTGATAGGGGCCTTCGCACCGATTGCAAGGTTTGGGAAACTTTTAGAGAAGTATTAGGGGTATCGAAGGGTTAGTCGGGAGACCACAAAGGAGACTGGTGGTGGAATGAGGAGGTCCAAGGAAAATTGGAAGCTAAGAAAGCGGCATATTAGAAGCTAGTGGGGAGCACAGATGAGGAGGAGCAGAGGACGTGTAGGGAGCGTTATAAGAAGACAAGAAAAGAGGCAAAATTGACAGTCACGAAGGCTAAGATTGCAACTTTTGAGCCATTATATAAGGATCTTGGGAGCAAAGGAGGCAACAAGAAGCTGTACAAGTTAGACAAGATTAGGGAGAGGAAGGCTCCGGACCTAGACAAGTGCGGTGCATCAAAGACGAAGCTAGTAAGGTTCCGGTGGAAGAGGCGTGTATTAGGCGTAGATGGAGGGAGTATTTGGCCAGATACTTTTATCCGTGAGTAGAAGTTTTTTAGTTCCAGGTGCATCATTTATACTTGCATCTCATTTGCTAAAATATCATGTTGTTTTAAGCAACCATTAAGTGATGTAATTTAAACTCAGGTTTGGTAAGTGTATTCTTTCAGAAAGACAATGTGTTGCATTTGCTTGCCCTTTTGGGGATGGAGTAAGGGGGAGAGCAAAACTGAAACATGAAGATGACGAAAAGGTGAGGGTCATATCCACCATTTCATCGTGTCCATACTTGACCATTCCTTTACATTAGATGTTGGGATATGCAGGAATAGCTTTCAGCCTTGTGGAAATCCATTTTTTTTCCCTTAAGTTGAGTGTTAGGCTATCTGCTGTCATGAACTTTTGTTGGTGAGTAATGATGCCTTTATTTGGTTGGTATTTTCTCATTCTTTAGATGTGGATGCCTAGATGCAAGACCTCATGTGTATATATATATATTGCTTGACATGATATTGAACTGGCATTATGGGTAATAATAGTTTCTTTGAATATTTGGGTAGTTTCCTGTTGGATTTCATATGCAAATGGGTAATGATATCCAAATTGCGAACTGATTCATGACAATATGCTTAGATTAATTGTTTTAATAACTTTTATCTTTTTACAGCTGTTCTACGGCATACTGACCCGTTATTCAGGACCTTGACTTGTGCTTTGGTTTTGTAAATGAAATGATGAATTGTGCTCTGTTGATAGTATACAATGTCAAAAATCAAGACGGGAACAAGATCATCGGCAAGCCAATCTTGGACTATATCATGAAGGCCAACAATTGCTGACCTAGAAAGTTGTATACAATCAACAACATTTATGCAATGCTCTTAAGAGGTAAGTATAAAATCAAGAGATGCAATGATATTGGTATATCATGTGACCACTGACACTGAGAGAAGGCTTAGTAACTGTTGGGCCTCCATATTTTACACCTGAGCCAGCCCAATTGCTTCATTAGAGGACAAACCCAGTTAGATGGGTTTAATTATTTAGCTTTTACTATTTTGCCCCTGAGTTATATATAGAGTGGGGACTCATTGTAAATAACGTGAATTGGTATCATCTGGTGAATAAAAAAGATGTAAAGTTCAGATATTTTCTCTGTATCTCATTTTCTAGAACCTTCATCTTCACTTCGATTTGGTTGTAATTCATGGAAGGAACTTGAATTTTATCATGGTATCAGAGCAAGGTTGAGTAATATTCTTCATCTGACGGAATAATTTCTGATTTTTAGCTTGTTTGGGAGTGAATCACGTGACCTAGGGTTTTGAGATTTCGCCTACGATTTTGCAAATTTTTCTACTTTGTGCGGTTTTGTTTCTGGATACTTCTATAATATTGTGAGATTTGTGAGATTCTGCTGGTTTCCTTTGACTGATTCACATTTTGAGTCGGATAAAGTAGTTTTTTTGGGATAGAGTTGGTCATAATTCACGGTCCCTCGAAAAAGGAACAGGTTTGATTCCTTTCTTCTTTGATTCCTCATTCAGCACACGTGTGAGCCAGCAATTTTTGTAAAATTGTTATATGTTTGTCTGAGTGACTACCGTTGCAATGGGAGATAATTCATCAGCTACAAATTTGCGTACTACTGCTTTAGATTTATGGTCTAATGTGACCATTTCTATTGATTCATCTCATCCATACTACATTTCATCTTGTGATGTGCCGTGAATTTCTCCGGTATCCACTCTTTTTGGTGGTACAGGATATGTGAATTGGAGTAAGGGAATGTTAGTGTCACTTCCTGCGAGAAACAAAATAGGTTTCATAGATGGATCATGTCCTAGACCTTCTGTTACTTCACCTCTTTACAAAGCTTGGGATAGATGTAACAATTTAGTTGGAACATGGATTTTGACTGCTTTAACCCCGCAAATAAAAAATAGTGTTTTGCATTCTAAGTCAGGAAAGGACATGTGGGATGACTTGAGAGACAGATATGGTCAACCTAATGGGGCTCAGATCTATCAGCCAAGAAGGATTTGGTTGGGGTGACACAAGGGAATAGTGACTAGACTTGAGGAACTATGGGATGAATTGAGTATTATTAATTCTTTTATGGCCTGCTCTTGTTGTGATTGTATGTGTAAATGTGGAGCAAAAGGGCATAATGCTGGTATGATTGAGAGTGATAAAGTGTAACAATTCCTCATGGGTTTAAATGAATCCTACACCGCATCAAGGGGCAATATTCTCATGATGACACCGCTTCCTAGTCTGTCCAAGATATACTCTTTGTTAATACATTGAAGAAAAATAAAGAGAAGTACAAGCAAGCGTGTCTTTCATAACTGAGGCTGCTTCTCTCATTGCTGGAGGCAACAACATGCAGCAGCACCCTGAAACTCAGAATCAAGGTTTCAATCCTACTCAGAATCATAACACGAATTTTAGAAATGGCAACAATGGTGGAAAATTCAACATTGACTTTAAGGCTGGACATAAGTATGTGGGAGATGGAAGAAAAAATACCATGTTTTGCAACTACTGTAAAAAGCCTGGGCACCTAATTGATAGGTGTTACAATCTACATGGTTACCCCAACAATAATCAACCTCATAATAGATTCAACAATAACCAGAGGGGTAAAAGAACTGCTGCTATGGTACAGACTTCTGAAAATGATGAAGGAACTGGATCAGATTCTGGACGGTCTACTGTATGTGGAGGAGCAATAACCAAGGAGCAGATGAGCCAATTGATGCAGCTCCTACAGAATGTTATTGTTGGGTCTCAAGGTTCATCTCTTCCTGAAGGCATTGGTTCTGCTAACTTGGCAGGTAAGGTTACTAATTTAGATTCTAGCAGCTTTGCACAGTCTGTCTCATCTGCCCCACCTAATTCTTTGTCCCAAAAATCCTGGATCATAGATTCAGGAGCTACAGACCACATGACTTCTAACTTGTCTCTTCCTTCTGAAATCAAACCCCTTCCTGCTCCTTACTTAGTTGCTTTACCTAATGGCTATAGGGTAAAAGTCCATTCAGTAGGTTCACTTCCTTTGTGTAAAACACTTTCTCTTCCCACTGTGCTGTATGTTTCTTCTTTCCAATATGACCTAGTATCTGTTCACAAAATATGCAAGCAAATTAAAGGTTTGGTTTGTTTCAGTGAATCTACTTGCTTCTTGCTGCAAGCCCTTCTCCGAAGAGGCCACTGGAAGTTGGTAGTGAAGCTGATGGCCTATACATCTTGCAACCAGAGAAGTTTCTTAGTGATGACTCTATCCCTTTATCTTCCTCTGTTTCTTTGAATAAATGTGTACCTAGTTCCAAGTGTAATATTTTCAAGAACTGTGAGAATATCATTGAGTCTAAGTCTGTTAATTCCATTTTCAATGATAAGCATACCTTGGGGCATTATAGATTGGGGCATCTACCTTACAATAAGTGAAGTGTATTTCTTCTACACTTTCCATTTATGTACCTTCAACTCAACAATTTCCTTGTCATATTTGTCCCTTAGCTAGACAAACAAGGAACTCTTTCCCTTCCAGTTCCACAACTACTACTTGTCTTTTTTATCTTATTCATGTAGATGTTTGGGGGCTCTATAGTACTGCTACACATTCTGGGAACAGATATTTCCTAACCTTGGTTGATGATTATTCTAGATCTACTTGGACTTATCTTCTCAGTACAAAATCTAATGCCTTCACAGCTTTGAAAGCTTTCATTCTCATGGTTGAAACTCAGTTTAATTACAGAGTTAAGACAATGAGATCTGATAATGCTTTTGAGTTAGGATTAAGTCATGAATCTTCTTACTTCTTTCTCTCTAAAAGAATTCTTCATCAAACATCTTGTGTTGAAATACCTTAACAAAATGGAGTTGTTGAAAGGAAACATAGACACTTACTTGAAACTGAACGAGCACTTGTTTTTCAATCCAAAATGCCTTTGAAATATTGGGGGGGGGGAGTGCATTCTGACTGCAACATATTTTGATTAACAGATTTCCAAACTCTGTCTTACAAGGCAAAACTCCTCATGAGCTTCTCTTTGGTACACCTCCTTCCTATGATCATCTTAGGGCTTTTGGTTGTCTTTGTTACATTTCAACACTCAAAAGAAGTAAGGATAAGTTTTCACCAAGGGCAAGTCCTTGTGTGTTCTTGGGGGTACCCTTTTGGGAAGAAAGGTTACCGGGTATTAAACCTTATCACTCAATAAATTATAATGTCCAGAGATGTGAAGTTTCATGAGGCTATTTTTCCTTTTGCTTTACAACAACCATCTCCTTTTTCTGAGTTCCTTGCAACTACTCCTACTGATTTTTCTTCTTTTTGTCCTTCTCCAAAATCTTCTTCTTTGCCCATACCTACTTCTTCCTCTTCTTCTCTACCTATAGGTTCTTCTTCTCCTTCTCCTTCTCCTTCTCCTTCTCCTTCTAATGTGACTCCACTAACTCCTACTCTTGTTCCTGCACCTTTTGCTACCTCCCCTTCTATTTCTCCGGTTGTTCCATTAAGGAAGTCTTCCAGAACTCACCAAAGACCTGGGTATCTTCAAGATTTTGTTTGTAACTCTGCCTCTATTTCTTGCCCTTCCCTCTTTTCTGTTTTACCAGTTCACACCAATTTGAAGCAGGTTCGAATTTCTGTTTTGTCCTGCCAATCTCAATCTTTACTTAACTCTCTTTCCACTGTGCACGATCCTAGATCTTATTCTTAGGAAGCTTTGCATCTAGGATGGCAAGAAGCCGTGTCCAAGGAATTTGAAGTCTTAGAGGCAAACAATACTTGGAATTTGCCTGTTGGGAAGCATGCCATTTCCAGTAAATGGGTTTATAAGATTAAATATAGGGCTGATGGTTCTATTGAAAGGCTCAAATCCGACTTGTCATTAGAGGAGATACTCAAAAGGAGGGTCTTGACTACACCGATACGTTTTCTCTCGTAGTCAAAATGACTACTATCAGATGCCTTTTAGCTGTAGATGTCAAGAATCAGTGGCAACTTTTTTAGCTAGATGTTAATAATGCATTTTTTACATGGGGATTTAATGGAGGAGGTGTATATGCAGGTCCCTGAAGGTATGGTTGTCCCTGTTTGCGACAAATTTTCGTAAGACTAAAAACAAACTGCATCAAAAATAATATAAAGAAAAAGAGATTTTATTGATAAATATTTGTGAGTACAATTCTAATTCTATGTATCCCTTGATTCTCCTCTCTAAAATTCTCCGTGATTCGAGGGCTTGAGAAGCGTCTTTCTCGAATGTAGGATGATGCTGACCTGCTTGTGATGTACTTAATCGCCAAGAACGTCGAGCAGCACTTTGTTGTTACGGGTTGATCTCCGGGAAGAACTCCGTTGATCACTCCTTTGTCGAAGAACTAAGCACTTGATGATTGATCTCTCTGTATGTGGATGCCTTCACTAATTGCGGACTGTTCTTCTCCAACTCTGAATGTCCCTTAAGAGTTATGTAACCCCCTCTATATATAGATGTAGAGGATGGACAGTCAAGCTACATAAGACTCTCTTGCTTGATTTTGATTGGCCCATGTCATTTTAGCCACTTGGCGACTTGTGGTTGGTTCTTGCTTTTTGACTTGGATTGCCATATTATTTAACACGTGGCGTCACCTTATTGGCCTGGAGTTTGACTGGATATGCCATGTCACATGGCATGAGTCTGGGCCTGAAGATGAAATGGACTTTGGGCCTGAAAATAATAAAATGGACAAATTTAACTTGTAAAGCCCAAATTATTATTTAACCCAATTGAATTTAATCCAAATTTTATATGGATTAGACCCAATAAATTTTATACGTCTACAGATGCCTCTACTTCAAGATTTGTCGAAGTGTAGGCTTGCTGAAACGAAAGGCGAGTTTTGAAGTACCGACGAATGTTGATATTTTTGTTTTAGCACTTGTGGCGACTTTTATCGGTCAAATCCGAACTTTTATCCAGTTGCCATTTATGTGAAGTGCTAAATACAAGTTCCAAGCAAAAATTAACTTTCCAATACTTCGATTGTCGAACACGCGCGCAATGTAATTTGGTTTGAAAGTAGCAATTACAAACTATGGTGATTAAAAAATTCTTGCAAATTATAGTCAACTTTCCATGTTTGTCTCACGCTAGGCATATTTCCTTTTTTACTGAGAGCAAACAAGAAAAATAAATGCGTGAATTCCGTACATGCTAATGTACTCACGGGAATAGAACATGTAAACAATTGACTTTTCCTTTTCTATACCCAATTGAAAAGTCACATTACCCCTTTTTTCTTTTGTACCAAATCACGTTACCCCTTTTCTTTTCTTTGTACCAAAAGCAAACAAGGAAAAATTTTTCTTGACCTTGTAAAGCAAAGTTTTTTTCCTTGTAGGATTCTAACTTCTTGTTTTATTCACTTATAGATCATGCTTTGTTAGATCCCTATAAAAAGAGGACCAAGCCAACTAATTTTTCACAATTGAATACCAAGCTCCTCTGTCTAACTGGCTCGAAACACCAAAACTGATACTAGAGCTTCTTCCATCTCCACTTGCTTCCACGAACTGCTTGCACTCACCCTTTTTTCATTCATTTTTTTTGTCTCCTTAATTTTTTTTCTTGAATCATGACTTGCTCTCTCTCCTTTTTTTTTTCTTATGCAGCAAATCATTCAATTTAAATTGGTAGAAAAATAGAACTAGAAGCAACCAAGCACGCACCATGCAATAATTTGGGAACGTTGTTGTGCTTCTTGTATTGCCTCTTTATTCAGAATTAATCCGTAATTGAGGGACTCCACCAGCATGAGAAGCCAAATTTGCAAACTTGGAGCAATGGAGATCGCTGTTCAAGACCATTTTTTTTTGCTGCAAGTTAAAGCTTCATGTCATGGGCACCGCTACCTGCCATGCTGAATTAGACTGTTGTGCTGCTTCTGATGTCCTTTTTTTTTAATGTCAAACTCAAGCGCCATGGTACTGAATCGTCGTGCTATTGGCACCGTATCTAAAAACTTCGTGTTGTTGGCACCAAGGGCTCCAAAATCTTTTCTTATTTTTTGTAGGTTTACAAGAGAGTACCACAGCAACTTGGTACATCCCTTCTTACAGCTTGACGAGAGACATTTAGAGTATTCCTAAGCGAGCTTGAGTGACGAGTCATATCCCCACTTTGCAACATTCGAGCGAGAACATGGTGCATCTCAGCCTTGCGACTTGGCGAGAAAGAGGCTTGGAGCTCGAGCGACCATATTTCATCCTTGGCGAGCAAGTGCGACATGTACCATGTCACGTTTTTGCAGGCTGGCCTGGAAGGCCACTGGAGTAGGCTTTTCCAACTTCGGCGAGCAAGCACTTGGCGTGTCTCTGCTGTTTTGACTTTATAGCATTTCATGCTTGTATTAAAAAAATCGTATCTCGACCTGGGAATGTCCAAACTGCAATCCGCTTGTTCCTGCAGAATCAAAACTTGCACCACAGTGACATATCCAAAATTTGGGGCCAAATTCCATAAGGACAAGTCGGAATGAACTTTTGAAGGCGATGCACAAATCTGTCATATCGGCTTCACAGTGCCGCATGCTATCATTGGAACGCGCATATCTCAAGCTAGGAGCATCCAAATCGTGATCCGTCTGCGCCATTGGAAATAAGACTCAGAGCTAATGAAGTCTTCAAAATATCATAGAAGAATTCCTAGCCTATTGTCCGCAGCAACTTCCTGAACTTGACCCATCTGTCCACGAAATTGCTTTTTAGCTTTGCGCACTATGGTGGAAAAATTTATATCTCGAGCTAGGAGACTCCAAATTGTGATCCGTTTGTGCCTTTTGAAAGTACACTCATATAGATGAAATACATACGAGTTTCGTGGCAAAACTCTTTCCGATCTAGAAACAGAAAATTCTCAAAGTCCATCTAGCTGCAGTAACTTTCAGATTCGTGTAGTTCTGGTAAACAAAAATCATATCTTGAGCCACAAGTGTCGGAATTACAATCCATTTGTGCCGTTAGAAAGAAAAATCAGACCTGAAGGACCTATAAATTTCATGGCAGAACTCCTTTCGGTCTATCAACAGAAAATTCAAGACATCGACTTAACTGCAGTGAACTTTCAGATTTGCGTACCTTCAGCGAAAATAATTGTATCTTGACCTAGGAGTATCGGAATTACAATCCGTTTGTTTCGTTGGAAAGAAAACTCCTAGAGCTGCAATAAAATAAAAATTCCATCCCGGAAATCTTCTCGGCCTAGAAACAGAAAAATATTGAATGTTAAACTGACCGCAGGGAATTTTCAGGTTTGCGTGCTTTTGGCCGGAAAAACTGTATGTTGAACTAGGAGCGTCGACATCACCAACAGTTTGATCCTATGAAATTCGGACGTCGAGAACTATAGTCTCGTTGAAGATGAAGCTCTATTCATTCTTGGTTAACCTAACAAATTTTTTTGAAGTTGATTTTACAGCCTTATAATGGGTTCGGCTATCATCACGAATCTTATCTCTTTGTTTATTTCTTTTGCAGACTTGCGAAGAAGTTTGATGAGTCCAGATATCAGTTTGAGATGTCACACAAGATGCGGAGTCACCCCTTCACCAACTTTCGTACTTGATTTATTGACGGTCTTGAAATTTATCAATGGTGGCTCCCGTGGTGATTGAAGGTTTTTTCAAGAGAGATGACTTCTTACATACGAGGCATTGAGGATAGTGTATTAAAATGTGGAGACGTCATATGGACTTGGAAGAAGCATTCAAGACGAGTCGGCCACAAAGCCTAGTTTACGATTATTTTTATGACTTAGGCTTTTGTATAGGAAAACGTCTAATTCCTTTTGTCTCTACATTTTTTTTGATGTATCAACTTTTTTACAATTGAAGCAATAAAACATCTTTTATACTTCAAAGAAAATTGTCTCTTTTCCTCATAGATATGTGCCTCTACACTTGGAAGAATTAATGTAATGATCCGATGACGCCAAACTTTTGTTTTTTGAAACTCATGCGACTGAACTTAGAATGAAACTCTAAGCTGCCTACGTACCTCGGTGAAGAGGATCAAGTCATAACGTAGTTCAGAGGGATGAGTTTATTTTTATGTCCTAATTTTTGCCTAGGCCGCCTCTCGCGAGGTTTTCAACCTAGTGGACTTTTTTTTTCTTTCTGGGCCGTACACAGCTTAGATTCATGCGGGCCAGGAGTGTAGCAATGTGCAGTTTAGGCTGATACATCAAGGAGCGTCATGACTTGAAATTTAGGCTCGTACGTCGAGGAGCGTCATGACCTGCAGTTTAGGCTTGTGCGTCGAGGAGTGTCATGACTTGCAGTTTAGGCTCGTGCATCGAGGAGCATAATGACTTGCAGTTTAGGCTCGTGCGTCGACGAGCGTAGGTGATTTTCATGGGAAGTACTGCTTAAGAAATTTTCCGTTGATCGGACCAACTCTGAGACCATCCTTATCGACAATTTTGTATGCGCCACTTGAATATGCTTCCTTCACAACATATGGCCCATCCCATTTTGAAGTAAACTTGTCTCCTATGCGTTTGTTGAGGATTATGGGTCGTGGAACAGCTAGGACTAAGTCTCCCACGTGGAATGATCGTGGCCGCACTTTTTTGTTGAAGGCTCTAGCTAGTCGAGCTTGATAGCACTCCAATTTTTGTTGCGCTTCCAATCTTTTCTCATCCAATGCCTCTAACTTTGCTAGGCGAAGTTGAGCATTCTCTTCGGACGTGATCCCTTCTTGGATTGCTATCCGCAATGATGGAATTTGTTGCTCTAACGGCAGGACTGCTTCTACGCCATATACCAAAGAGTAAAGAGTTGCTTGTGTAGCAGTTCTGAAGGTTGTCTGGTATGCCCACAAAGCTTCACCAATTCTCTCATGCCAGTCTCTCTTGTTCTTTGCAACAACTTTCTTCAAAAGGTTACCAGCGTCTTGTTAAAAGCTTAAGCAAGGCCGTTGGTAGGTGCATTATACATTGAAGACTTATGTTGCTTGAAACTGAACTTCTCGCATAGACTCTTTACGAGCTTGTTGTCAAATGGCGTTCCATTATCAATGATTATGTATCTTGGTATGCCATACCTAAAAATTATATATGACTTGATAAAATCGACGACAGTTTCCTTTTTTCCCTCCTTGAGTGGAACAGCTTCCGCCCATTTAGAGAAGTAGTCCGTAGCGGCCAATATGTACATTTATCCCTTTGATGACTTTGGAAGTGGTCCAACAACATCAAGTCTCCATGCATCAAAAGACCATGAAGCTACAGTTGGGTGAAGAGGCTCTAGAGATTGGTGGATGTAGTTTGCATGAAATTGACAAGCTTGACATCTTTTGGCATGATCCATGCAATCCTTTACCATTGTCGCCCAGTAGTAGCCCATCCTCTTGATGCGAAAATGGAGCTTGGGACCAGATTGGTGTGCTCCACATGAGCCAGAATGTGCTTCCTCCATCGCTTGGTGGGCTTCTTCTTTGTCAAGACATCATAAGAATAGTCCTTCAAAAGAGCGGCGAAATAATGTCCCCTTATAGAAGATGAATTGTGGTGCTCTTCGCTTGATGTCTGTTCTTTGTCACGGATCTTCAGGTAGCTTTCCATGTTCAAGGTACTCTATCAGTGGTTGCCTCCAATCTTCTTCTTCAATCACTCGAACAGACGTATGATGATTCTCGTTGACTTGAAGATCCAGAAGTCTAGGAATAACCCATCGATGACACACATATACCTTTGTTGACTCATTCTCTCCAAGTGCCATCGTCGTGTCCAAATTAGACAAAGCATCAGCCTTGTGATTTTCTTCTCTTAGGACGTGGTTTAAGAACACTCGATCAAATTTTTCCAGTAAACCAGAAGCGTATTCATGGTATGACAATAGATCTTACTTCTTTACCTCGTAACTCCCCAAAAGTTGGTTGATGATCAGCTTAGAGTCTCCGTAGATCTCCAACTGTAGAATCTTCATTTCTAATGCCATTTCGAGACTGACGATCAAAGCTTGGTACTCTGCAGCATTGTTGGACATGTTTCACCTAAAACAAAAGGAGAATGGCAAGACTTGTCTTTTTGGAGAGATCAATACAACACCTGCCCCCGCACCATTACGACGTGCAGATCCATCAAAGAACATTGTCCATGGTGGCAATTCTTTGATGAACAAAATGTCTTCATCTGGAAACTCATCCGAAAGCCCCCATTCTGCCGGAAGAGGGTGATCAGCCAAAAAATTGGCTAGTGCTTGTCCTTTCACAGCTTTTTGAGGTGTATATGTGATCTCATATTGGTTAAACAATATGGACCATCTTTCTAGGCGTCCAAAAAGAACAGGTCAAGTCATCACAAACTTCATGGGATCTTCTCGAGAGATGAGTTTGATGGTGTATGCTTCAAAATAATGCCTTAGCTTCTTTATTGCATAAAGTAACGCTAAGCATATTTTCTCAACAGGCGTATAGTTCAACTCAGCTCCTATCAGAGTTCGACTAAAGTAGTACAAGGCTTGTTCCTTTCCTTCCTCATTCTTTTGAGCAAGTAGTGCTCCAAGTGAACGTTCCTGTGCTGCGATGTAGAGTATCAACGGCTTCCCAAGCATTGGTGCCCCTAACACAGGTGGATTCAGCAAGTATGTTTTGATGCTTTCAAAAGCATTTTGACATGACTGATCCCAATGAAAAGGGATATCCTTCCTCAATAGATGATTGAAGGGTTGACACCGTCCGCCTAGATTATAGATGAACCTCCGGATGAATGCTAAATTTCCTTGGAGACTTCAAAGCTCCCTCAAGTTCTTTGGCTTGGGCATTTTCTGAATGGTGTCAATCTTTGCAGGATCAACTTCAATTCCACGATGACGCACAATAAAGTCAAGAAACTTTCCTGAGGTAACTCCAAATGCACACTTGAGTGGATTCATCTTCAGGTAGAATTTTCTTAACCTTTCAAAAATAATTCGAAAGTCTTCAAGGTGGTAACGCCTACTCTTCGTTTTCACCACTAAGTCATCGACGTAGCATTCAACCCTCTTATGAAGCATGTCATCAAAGATGTTTTGCATCGCGCGTTGGTAGGTTGCACCAGCATTCTTCAGACCGAAGGGCATCACTTTGTAGCAATATGTCCCTTTTGGAATTCGGAAAGCAGTACACTCTTCATCTTTTGGAGACATTCTGATTTGATTGTATCTAGAGGACCCATCCATGAATGACATAGCTTCATGCCCTTTTGTAGCATCCACCATGAGTTCAATAATTGGTAGTGGGAAGTCATCTTTTGGACATGCCTTGTTTAGGTCTCGAAAGTCAATACAAATGCGTATTTGACCATTTTTCTTCTTGACAGGTACAATATTCGATATCCATGATGGGTACTTCACCTCTCGAATAAATCCCGCCTCGATGAGCTTGTTGACTTCGACTTCAATTTGTGACACAAGCTCGGGTCGAAATATGGTTGTGACTGATTCACAGGGCATGCTCCACTTTTGATCTCTAAATGATGAATAACTACCTTAGGACTAAGACCAGGCATTTCTCTATACGACCAAGCGAAGACATCCTTGTACTCGGTCAACAACTTGGAGTATTCTTCCTCCTCTTGAGGCGTAAGCAGTGCACTAATGAAGGTGAGGCGTGGATCTTTCGAAGTACCTATATTGAGTTCCTTAAGCTCATCCACAGTTTATTGTCCGCCATCTTCTAGTTGAGGGGGAGCCTCGTGTACTTCATCATCAACTTCAAGGCATGGGCTATCTTCCACAGTTATGTGATAGGATGTTTCCACAAAGTCTAGCTTCTCTGTTTGACTTACTTGGATAGTCTGCACGACTTTTTTCTCTTTCTCTGCTTCTTTACGAGGCTGGCAATTGTAAACAATGGTTCTCCTTTGCACCTTCAGTGGACCATCTGTGGATATTGACAAAATAGACTTCCTCTTCATACGCGATGGGAAAACACTACAGATTTCTTTTTCAGCAACAACTTCAAAATGATCCCGCTCATCATGGACTTGATCCTTATGTTTTTCCAGTATCTTTCTAGATGGTGACTTCCTTGTGGTTCCCAAGCGAAAAAAGACAGAGGTCTTTGAGATGGTGAAAACTTCCTTTAGATGTTTGGAAGATACACGTTCACCTTTCTGACTTAGCCTTTCAAACGCCGAGACTCGAGGGGTTGAGCCTCCAATGCGATCGAACACTGAAGTCTGTTGTTTTATTTTCTTGCCCTTAACTTCCTTCCTCTTCTCCACCGAGGTGTATTGTGATGAAGCTATCTCTTTGCTTTTCTTAAATGAAATTCGAAGAGGCTCTGCCAAACTGAATCCCAATCCATACTTTGGAGTGGCGACGTAGTGCCCTTGCTTTCTCAACTTCATTTGGGACTCATTAAGCCCATGTATCTTCTTACCAGTGACTTCATATTTGAGTTCTCCTAGTTGTGATGGATTGGAGAAGTCGTAACCAGACTTTTCAAGCAGTAAGAAGACCTTAGAATCATAGTGCCCTTTTATTTTATCAGCTTGGAAATTGCCTTTAGCAGACACACCAGTCACGGATGGGATTTGTGCAACTGGGACAGTCATATGCTCCTTCAAATGTTGGATATCTTTATGAATCATTTGCTTTTTTGGAGTACATTCCTGTAGCAAAGGTTTCCCTTTCTTTCGACGCTCGCGTGGAATATAGCGAAAAACCAGATGCTCATCAGTCTTTGTCTGTATGTCACCTTCAGATGATGATAGCTTAATGGAGACTTCTTCCATTCCATTCTTAGGCAGCTTGGTAGTAGTCCATTGAGCCTCATTTTCCTCTTCTGACTTGACATCAACTTCGTCATCTGATGATGGTTTCTCCACTTTTAGTTCACAAGAATCTAGGTAGAATTTTACGTCTATAAAGTATGACTCCGTCTCAGTGAAAGGCTTGATGTCTGCATCAATTTTGACTATCTCACCATCTCTTATGTACTTCAGACATTGATGCAAAGTAGATGATACCACCCCATTCTCATGAATCCAAGGACGTCCAAGCAGCAAGTTGTATGATGTTTTAGCGTCTATGACGTGAATCAGGGTGTTTGAATTCATCTCACCAATGGATAATCCTACACGGATCATACCTATGGCTCGTTATCCTCCTTGGTTGAAACATTGGATTGTTAGGTTACTTTTGGATAGCTCATCGATAGAGATTCCAAGCTTTTTTAGCACCATCTTTGGCATGATCTTGACAGTCGAACCATCATCGACAAGTATGCGATTGAGATGTTTTTCCCGAATGGACCCTACAACAAACAAAGGTCTGTTATGTGGCTTAGACCCCAGCAGCAAGTCATCATCTATGAATGAAATTGTTGCACAACATGGGACAACTTTTTCGTTATCACGGTGTTCATGTGTTTTTATTGGAGTAAGCTCATCGTTGCTTTCCTTTGTTTTATCGGTACTAGAAACTACATGACTTGCACTAATGTGACCTCCATGAAGGAATTTTCTCGGAAAGAATTCATGCAATGTGATGGGCTTTCGAAACTTCGGCGATAAGGCACTGTTAATCTTCTTTCTAGTAGAAGATTTGATATTTCTTGGTGATTGTAGCCTATCTGCATTGCTCATCATCGCTCCTGAATTAGGAATTTGTAACTTCAAAACTGCCTGATGTCTTCGCTTCTTGTGAGTGACTAGAATCCAACCCTCATCGTCTTTGTCTTTGGAGTGATTGTCTAGCTCTAGTGAACCTTCAAGAGTTTTTCTTGGAATATCAACTTCAACGAGCTCGAAACTACCAAATTGTAATAAGGTAGTGCTTGACACGTTATGCAATTTTGAACACTTCTTTTCCTTGAGGGCGATACTTGCATGATTTGCTTCTGCTGTTTCATCCATGTCTATGATAATTTTTCCTTCACTTACAAGAGCCATAATTTTCTCCTTCAAGATGAAGCATTTCTCTGTAGGGTGGCTAATGACGCGATGAAACTTGCAGTATTTCGGATCGCCAACTTTGCCAATTTCCTCTGGCCTTTTTGATTCAGAGAGATCGATGACTTTCTTGTTTAGCAGTTCATCAAGGATTGTGGGTACGTCTAAATCTGGAAATGGATAAACCTTCACCTCCAATTCCTTCAAGGTGGGACGACGCTTCTCCTCTTTGGGATATTGACTCGGGGTCTTATCCTCCTTCACTTTTTGCTTAGTAGTGACCTTCACAGCAGTTGCTTTCATCGCCATTGATTCTTTGGTTTGGTTATTTGATGCAACATTTTTCTTTAACTCTTTTTGTTCAGCAAATGGAGATGCCTTTCCATGACTTGCGATGCTTAACTCCATGTCGTGCGCTCGTGTTGCAAGTTCTTCAAAAGTTCGCGGTTTGATCCCTTGTAGAATGTACAAAAGGCCCCAGTGCATTCCTTGAATGCACATCTCCACAGCAGATATCTCTGAAAGGCGATCTTTGCAGTCCAAACTTAATGCCCTCCAACGATTAATCTAATCCACCACGGGCTCGTCCTTCCTTTGCTTGGTGCCTGTCAACTCTATCATGCTTACAGTTCTTTGGGTACTGTAAAAACGATTGAGGAATTCCTTCTCAAGTTGCTCCCAGCTATCAATGGACTCGGGCTCCAAGTCAATATACCAGTCGAATGTGTTCCCTTTCAAAGAACGAACAAATTATTTTACCAAAAGGTCACCATGTGTTCCAGCATTGCTACAAGTCTCGACAAAGTGGGCAATATGTTGCCTTGGGTTCCCTTTGCCATCAAATTGATGCAGCTTTGGTGGTTGATAATTGGTGGGAATGGTTAAACAATCAATCCTCTTAGTATAAGGCTTAGAGTAGTACAATGAACTTTGCAATGGTCCGCCATATTGAGCTTTGATGGTGTTTGTTATCATGTCTTGCAATTGTTGGACAAATAACGCCGCAACTGAAGTAGATTGCTTTTCCTTTGAATGTTTAACTTTGAAAATAATTCCTCAACAACTATTTTCTGGGAGGTGAAGATAGGTGAACAAGGCGGGACATGGCTCGACTCTCCAGGTGCATATGCCTCCAATTTGTTCATGAGTTGAGAGATTTGAAGGTCTTTGTCCTCAACAGATTTCTTCAAGACCTCTATAGTTTGTTCCATCATGGCAAACTTTTCGTCCACGTTAGTTGCATCAGTCATCAAGGCATTGACTTTCGTTGAAACTGAAGAATCTACCAAATCTTTAAATCCGCCAAGGTTTGAAGCTACTTGAGAAAGTTCGTCAAACATCGAGAATACGGTGTTGCCCCCAGAGATTGTGGTCGCGAACGTCATATGAGATCTGCTTTTCTTTGCCATCTCCAAGGAGGCGAAGTATTCAGATCCATCCAAGCCACTAGCCTTGAACTTGCTTCGAGTGATTGGTCCAACATGACTGAGCTGAGCGGACGCAGCAACAGTATCGTCTTTGCATGAAACATCACACTTGTAGAAGGCCATTGTAGCAGCAGATCTGAAGTTTTAGTTTTCAACTTATAAGAAGGAGAGATGAAGGGTAGAATTGGTCCCACAGGGCATGCCAAAATTTGTTTGCGACAAATTTTCGTAAGACGAAAAATAAACTGCAACAAAAATAATATAAAGAAAAAGAGATTTTATTGATAAATATTTGTGAGTACAATTCTATGTATCCCTTGATTCTCCTCTCTAAAATTCTCCGTGATTCGAGGGCTTGAGAAGCGTCTTTCTCGAATGTAGGATGATGCGGACCTGTTTGTGATGTACTTAATCGCCAAGAACGTCGAGCAACACTTTGTTGTTATGGGTTGATCTCCGGGAAAAACTCCGTTGATCACTTCTTTGTCGAAGAACTAAGCACTTGATGATTGATCTCTCTGTACGTGGATGCCTTCACCAATTGCGGAGTGTTCTTCTCCAACTTTGAATGTACCTTAAGAGTTATGTAACCCCCTCTATTTATAGTTGTAGAGGATGGACAGTCAAGCTACAAAAGACTCTCTTACTTGATTTTGATTGGCCCATGTTATTTTAGTCACTTGGCGAATTGTGGTTGGTTCTTACTTTTTGACTTGGATTTGCCGCATCATTTAACACGTGGCGTCGCCTTATTGGCCTGGAGTTTGACTGGATATGCCATGTCACATGGCATGAGTCTGGGCCTGAAGATGAAATGGACTTTGGGCCTGAAAATAATAAAATGGACTAATTTAACTTGTAAAGTCTAAATTAATTATTTAACCCAATTGAATTTAATCCAAATTTTATATGGATAAGACCCAATAAATTTTATACGTCTACATTCCCTTCTTCTGATTTGGTTTGCAGGTTAAACAAATCTTTGTATGGTCTCAAACAGGCGTCTAGACAATGGTATGCCAAGCTATCTGATGCCTTACATTCCAAAGGTTTTTAACATTCTAATAATGATTATTCTCTGTTTTTTAAACACTCAACTACAGGTTCTGTGTATTTGGAGGTCTATGTAGATGATATTGTGGTAACCGGTAATGATATATACGGCATTCTTCATCTTAAATAGTTTTTGGATGCTCAATTCAAAATTAAAAATTTAGGTTCTTTACATTACTTTCTTAGTCTGGAGGTCATGTATGTATCTGATGGTATTTTGGTCAATCAAAGGAAGTTTGCTCTCGAATTGGTTGAGGAATTTGGGTGCACTGATTCCAAGTCAACCTCTAGTCCTCTTCTTTTGGGTCTGAAATTGTCTTATGATGTGGGTTGTTTGCTTCCTGATCCTTCTCTCTATAGGAGTTTAATTAGCAAACTCAATTTCTTAACTCATACTAGGCCTAACTTGGCTTATACAATTCAGCATCTTAGTCAATTCATGCAGACTCCTCGGCAGCCCCATTTGGATGTTGCTTTACATACTGTGTGCTACATCAAAGGATTGTCTGGTTTGGGGCTTCATTTCTCCTCTCATTCATCATTTTCTATGGCTGCATTTTGTGATTCAGATTGGGCCTCTTGCCCTAATTCCAGGTGCCTGTCAATGATTTTTTTTATTACATTGGGGTCCTGTCCTATCTCTTGGAAGTCAAAAAAGCAGACTACTGTTTCTTTATCATCTGCGGAGGCTGAGTACGGGTCTGTTCGGAGATTGGTGGCTGAACTAACTTGGCTATATCGCCTCCTGGAGGATATTAATGTTACCAATTTGACTCCTATTGCTGTTCATTGCGATAATCAGTCTGCCATTCAAATTGCAAAGAATCTTGTCTTTCACGAGCGAACTAAACACATCAAGCTAGACTGCCATTTTGTTCGGGAGAAATTGCAAGATGGCTTAATTTCATTGCATTATATACCTTCTAGTGTCCTACTTGGGATATTTTCACTAAGAGCCTTCCTGGTCAGGCCCAATTGTAGTAATTGTCCAAGTTAGGAGTGGGTTCTTCCAGCCCCACTTCCAACTTGCGGGGTGGGGGGATGGTGGTGTTGGGCCTCCATATTTTACACCTGAGCCAGGCCCAATTGCTTAATTAGAGGACAGACCCAGTTAGATGGGTTTAATTATTTAGCTTTTACTATTTTGCCCCTGAGTTATATATAGAGTGGGGACTCTTTGTAAATAACGTGAATTGATATCATCTGGTGAATAAAAAAGATGTAAAGTTCAGATATTTTCTCTCTATCTCATTTTCTAGAACCTTCATCTTCACTTCGATTTGATTATAATTCATGGAAGGAACTTGAATTTTATCAGTAACAGTTCTCTAAATATCCTAATTGATTCCATAATATGTAAAATAATATTATATTTTCTGTATATCAATAGCTATTTTGCAGCTAAAGGTAGTCCCTATTAATTGCATCTTGCTTTTGATATTTTATCAAGTGTATGCATGTATTTTTGACCTCTATACTCGTGGAACAAAAAGTAATTAAAATCACAGCTTGACGTTTTTCCTCCTTTGCATTTTTCTCAAGATTAGTAATTACAATGCATTTCTCTCATTTTTATTGAGAACTTAGGTTCCTATGTTATTTTAAAATCTGGACATAATTTTATATTTTTTTAGCGTTTTCCGCAGCTTGGTACGTGCGAAATGTGGCTCGGAACTCTAATAATTCATTACCAGGTATTGATATCTTTTTGGATTTAGAATTTTAGTCTCTACATGATTATGGATTGATCAACTTTTACAAAGGATGTTATCTTCTTTCGTCCAGTATGTATGTAGATTTTCTCATGGAGGCAAGCTGAAAATATAATGTGCAGTAGATATGTAGTGTTAATGACAGAACCTTTTGACAATCCAAATTTCATTTTGTATGTACCTGTATAGCAAATTCCTATTGAAATTAATGTCTAAACATCATTACCTTCAATTGCATAGAGAGAGCTGTTCAAAATTCAAACTGACCAATCTGTAAGCAGCAGTATTTTAAAAGGCATTTTTGAGGCGAGGCACACCAAAAACGCCCCGAGGCGATGGTGTGGGGAGAAAGTCTTAAGAGGTGTACGCCCAACAATTCGGGGCTTAAGCCCCGGCGTTTGAGGCGAGTATTTTTAGTAAGGCGTAAACCCCAGAGACTGTTTCAAATTAAAACAAAATTTATTGAGTAAGTATTTTATATAATACCCAAAGTCTCAAAATTCAGCTTGGTAATTACTCAAAAGTTTTAAAAAGGAACTGAAATGTATTAAATTTAAAAGGCAAGACCTTTTTATTGATTGAAGCCGAATTCATGGTCTTTCCCAATTCTTTATCTTGTCCGCTAGTATGCTAATATTTCCCAAACAACGAATAATTAATTTTTTTTTTATATAAATACAAAGAGAACTCTATTCTCCTTCATAGCAGCAAGTTCAAAGTTGGGAAAATGCATAAGTACCCCCTTGGCCTATACCCGGATTTTCAACTACACACTTTATCTTTGCGGGAAACATATTACCTCCCTAAACTTTTTTTAAATGGAATAAATATCACCCTAAAACTAGACAACCAAACTCTTGGCAAGTGGTGAACTACACACGTTGCCACATGTATTTTTAGTACCTTTTTTATATTCTTTCTTCTTTTTCTTATCCTTTTTTCTCATTATTTTCATTTTTTTGCTTATTTCATTCTCTTTATTTTTGTTTTGGTAATCATCAGCATAAAATGGTGGTCATCGGAATTTCAAGGACACCATTTTTTTCGGCGATAGATTTTTAACCCGATCTGTGTGCGTTTTGCTTTATATATATATATATATATATATATATATTCTTGAAATTGTAGTTTATGTATGGGAGGAAGACCAAAATAAAGAAAAACGAATATAAGCTGAGAATACTTTTTCCAGTTAATATTTCAATACCTCTATTTTTTTGACGTGGGAAGATTTTCCGATGATGATTTTTTCCCCCAAATCTGAGTCTATTTTGTTTTGCTTATAAATAGATCTTTTTAAGAGTTTAATTTGTGTGTGAAAAGGATAGATAGAAGAAAAAAATAGAATAAATGGAAGAAAAATGGTTAGACAAAGTTTTCGGTGAATGAGTACCCGCTGAAATTAGAGAAGAAACTAAAAAAGAAGTAAAAGAAAAAGATATAGGAAAAGGAAAGGGGAAAGAGAAAAATTGTAAAAAAAAAAAAAAAAAAAAAAAAAAAAAAAGCAAAAAAAAAAAATCTGAAAATCTTTTTTTCTTGCTTCTCACTCTCCAAGGAAAATGAAATACATACAATCTGCCACGTCAACTTTAAGGGTGCAAATAATTCTACTTGAAAATAGTTTTTTTTTTGGAGGGGGGAGGGAGGGGTAGTAAAAACCCTGCAAAGGTAGAGTGTGTAGTTTGGAATCATATTTTATGGGGTTACTTATGTATTTTTCCTTCAAAGTTCAAATTGCAGGTTAGTTATCATTTTTGTTCCTCCACGTAGAAAACTTTATTCTTTTCGACGCAAGTGACTTGTAAGTGTAACAGCGCAACCCGCTAGTGATATTGTCCGCTCTAGGACTAGGCCCTCACTGGTTTAAAACGCGTCAATAAGGTTTAAGGCTTGTTAACATATATACCCAGCATCCCTCTTGTATTTTGCCGATGTGGGATTCTATCTAAAGTCTGAGGTGTTACATACACCCCTATTATGGACTCAGCGTCCTCGCTATGGTTTGACCCACCGCATGGGATTTGCCTAGACTCAACACTAAAGTTTGCCCCGCCTAATCGAAATTTGCCTAAACTCAGTTGAACTCTGGTCCACCATCTGTATGGCTGACACAGGAGTGGCTCTGATACCATGTAATAGCCCAGCCCGCTAGTGATATTGTCCGTTTTGGGCCTAGGTCCTCACGAGTTTAAAACGTGTCACTAGGGTATAAGGCTTGTTAACTTATATACCCAGCATTATTCCGGGGAAGGGTTGGACCATAAGCACCTATCGTATGCAGCCTTACCTTGCATTTATGCAAGACGCTGTTTTCGCGATTCGGACCTGTGACCTCCTAATTACATAACAGTAATTTTACCAGTTACGTCAATACTCCCTTTTAATATATCTTAAGGGACGATCCATCCAAGTGCTTTTCTTGGTGTTATTTGTTTTGATCACTCCCTAGCCGCCACTGCCTTTGGAGTATAGATGAATTGTAGTTAGGATAAAATCTACAAAGAATATATATGTAATTTTCACATATTTCTAGTTTTCTTTAATTTTTATGCAATTTTACATATTTATAAATATTTACTGTAATTATATTATTTTATAAAATATTAAAAATTAAATATCTATGGGCTTACGCCCCGTGCCTCGGGGCATACGCCTCGCTGAGGCATATATAAAATGTCTCGGCTTATGCCTACGCCTTTTAAAACACTGATAAGCAGTCTTAAGGACTATATAGGTGACATCATCCTCAAAATTTGAAAGAAATGAAAAGGCTTATAACATTCAAAAAAAGGTTACGTATGTTGAACATAAAAGAAGCCATAAAGGTGAAAACTCGTCGATATTGGAGTTTTTGTAGATCAAACAGTGTAACGACCCAACTGGTCGTTTTACTTTTAGAACCCCGTCTTCCTAAATAAAACTTCTTGTGTTTGCTTTAACTAATTTGTGGCCTGCGGGGATGGTTGGTTCGGGATTTGGAAGGATTTGGGTTGAAATATGCTCATTTGATTCCTTGAGATTTTCTTAAAAGGCTAAGCTTGACTTTAGTCAATATTTTTAGCAAACGGACCCGGATTCATATTTTGACGGTTCCGAAGGGTCCATAGAAAAATATGGGACCTGGACATACTCCCGAAATTGAATTCCGAGGTCTCTAGCTCGAATAATAAATTTTTATTAGAAATTGTTAAACTGAAATTTTAAGGATTTAAAGAAACTAAATAATGATTGATCATGTTGGTATAGAGCCCGAATGTTGGTTTCGGAGCCCGGTACAGGTTCAGTATAATATTTTAGTCTTGTCTAAGAAATTTGGTGAGAAACATGACTGATTTGACGTGATTCGGATGTCTGGTTGTAAAGATAGGAATTTGAATGTTCTTAAGGATTTCATGCATTTTAGTGTTGAATCTTTGGGTTTAGGTGTTATTTCGGCGATTTGATCGTTCGAGCAAGTTTTTACAATGTTGTTGGGCATGTGTGAGTGTTCAGAGTGGAGCCCTGAGGGCTCGGGTGAGTTCGGGCATAGGTTGGGAGTAGAAAAGCACACCAGTTTTCTGGTATTTTTGTTGTTGCTGCAGATTTCGCAATTGCGAGATATGGATCGCAATTGCGAGGATAACATCGCATTTGCGATGAGGCTGGATTTGGGGCAGTAGTCGCATTTGCGACTTTTGCTTCGCATTTGCGACCCCTTTATCGCAATTGCGATCAAGGCAGAGGGAGGCCCAATTCGCATTTGCAAACATATTGTCGCAATTGCGACTTCGCATTTGCGAGCCTAGTGTCGCAAATGCAACATTAGAGAGCTGGACACGGCTTTTAAAAACGAGACTTAGGCCATTTATTTCATTTTATCTCTACATTTGGGCGATTTGAGAGCTTTCAAAGAGGGAATTTTAACATAGCATTGTGAGGTAAGTTATTTCTACTTAATGTGAGTTTAATACTTAGGTTTTGGATAGATTAACACTCAAAAATCAGTGAAAATTATGGGGTTAGAGCAAAAACGTAAGATTTTGATAAAAGTTAGATTTACCCACGAAACTTATTATGGAATGTATTAGAAATCATATATTATTGATTCTTGGGTTATAAAGAACAACTTTCTTCGAAAAATTTCGGAATCCGGACACGTGGACTCGGGGTTGGGGAATTGCTTAAGTAGTTAGAATACGATCTTGTGAGCTTGTATTGACTAGTTCCTACCTCGTTTATCTAGTTTTGGATCATTCGGCTCCAAATTTGAGAGTTTGAGCGTGTTCTTGGTATCGGAAGTACGCTTTGGAGCGAGGTGAGTCTCCTATCTAACCTTGTAAGAGGGAATTGTCCTCATAGGTCATGTAATCAAACAATTTGCCATTATATGCGGGGGCTACGTACGCACTAGATGACAAGAGTCCATGCGTAGCTACTATTATGCTATGTCCGGATAGTTTAGGACCCAACAACATGCTTTATGTGATATTCTTACAACTCTATGTTTAATTTGGATTGTTTAATTCATGGTGATTATGATAAATGAGACTAGTTGAGAGGAACATTATATTTCTTGGCCTTTTAAAGAGAAGTTGGTACTTCAATGAGTAATTTCTCCCCAGTTATTTAATCCTTCTGCTTGTTGCTGTGTTTAATTATATTTGACCACGTCGCATAAATAATTCGCGAGCGGGGTAGTAGATGCATCTATGGTTCGGACCGTTTGACCCTCGACAGTGTATAATTTACTTTTTATATTGGATCGGGTTGTACGACCTCGGCAATACTTGCACATGCTTTACTCAGTATTTTTTTTAATGACTTGAGCTTCATTACTTGTCCTGGAAATGGAAGTAGCTAGTTGTGACATTACCTAGAAGAGGACCTGTTATTTCTTGCTATACCCTGCTAATTATTTGCTTTATCCATGCTCAGTATGATTTATCTCTCATATTATTTGACCCTAGTAAGTGTCAAGTCGACTTCTCGTCTCTACTTCTTCGAGATTAAACATGATACTTACTAGGTACGTATGGTTTATATACTCATACTACACTTCTGTCCTTAATTGTACAGGATCTGAGGTAGGTACATCTGGCTATCAGTCTAGTGCGCATCCCTAAGAACATTTCGAGACTTCCACGGTGAGTTGCTCTTTTCCTGTGCCGTTCAGCAGCTTGATGGAGTCTCTCTTTATTTATTTTTATTGTCTATTCTATCTCAGACAGTAGGATATGATTATTCTTTTGTATAGTCTACTAGTTGCCCACAACTTGTGACACTAGGTCTTGGCACACACATTAGTAGACTATTCTTTTGGGGATTTGTATAATTATTTTGGTATATTACTGGTTATTACTCCTCTTTAACTTTGATTTAAGAAATTGCTGTAATTATTTGGTGAAAGTAAAATGAGAACATAGTTATAATTCTGGATTGGCTTGCCCGGTAATGACGTTGGGCGCCATCATGATCTATTATGAAAAATGGGTGGTGACAACTGTCACACCTCCTTTTTTTCACTACAACCCCCCCCCCCCCGAAGAGGGTATAATA
>MU776570.1:158343-223717 GCA_026770625.1 Nicotiana glauca
ATAGGAGAGACGATGGGGGAGGGAGGGGGGGGGGTTAGGGATATACAAAAAAGGGGTTTTTGATTCTAATCCGTTGGATCAATGGAAATTAATGGTCCAGATCAATTAGGGGGGAGAAACGGGATCGTTTTAATTAAATGGGGCTGGACCAGTTCAAGAAAGACCGGTCGGGTCAGGTAACGGGTGATGGGGCGAGGTCTTGGCCGTTAGATATGAGGGAATGGACGGTTGAGATCTGTTGATCTCGAAATGACATAGTTTCATTACCATACTACGTTATTTCACTGGTCTTGGGGATGAGTTGATTTGGATCGGGTATGGGATGGGTTTGGGCTAGTTTTGGGATGGATTTTAGGGGTAATTGATTGGGCTCTGGATAGAATTAAATTAAAATGGCCCAAATTTAATTTTTTTTCTCTCTTCAAAATATCCTTTTAATTCCTTTTTGGATTAAAAATAAAATAAAACCTCAAGTAATTCCTAAATCAGATTACATTAATTAACTCTAAACAACAATCATCACAAATAATTAAGAACCAAATTAAAGGAAAAATTACCAAAGTTCAAGAATTAAAATTAAAAGTGCAAAAATTAACCATTTTTTTGTGATTTTTCCAATTATTATAAAATAACTAATTTACTACTTTATTAAAAAATGCAAAGTTGAATCCTAAATGCAAATACAACATATTTTTTTTGTATTTTTAATTAATTAAATAAAATAAACATGTACAGAAAATATTCATACCATAACAGAAAATGCCACAAAAATCCACAAAATTACAAGCAAAGGAAAAATTATTTTATTTTGAATTTTTTGGGAGTAATTCACATATGTCAAAAATCGCGTGCTCACAGATGTCCCTCTTTGCTCGAAAACATGAAGAGTTTTCGTGCTAAGATAAAGTAAGCGGATACGAGTGATTTTTTCCCTTTTGAATACCCCGTGAGAAGCATTTTTGAAAGATTTGACCGAACCTCTGCTTCAAAGGTTTCCTATATATCCTTGGCGACAAAGGAATCAGGTCAATGTAGTTCGGGAATTTTTTGGTAGTTGGGACTACCGTGAAGTTGTAGTTTCACTGTTGCTGTTGCTGTTGTTGCTGCTGCTGCTACTGCTTACTGACCTCCTTATTACACCACAACAAAATGAAGAAGCTATACTAAGCTATAATCTATGCTTTAAAAAGATTTATTTTCAAACTTGTTCTTGTGACTGTTGTTGCCTCGTTGACTTGTATTTTACTTAGAAGTTCCTTTGTTGTTGTCTTGCACTGTATTTTTGAGATGCTTTCCCTTTTCTTCAGGTGGATGCCTGTTGCTGAACTTGAACTGTTTCTTTCCTTCCTATGAAACTCGAATTGTTTTCCCCTTGAAACTTAAATTGTCTTCTTTTGACCATTGTTGACTTCCCTCTGTTCTCCGGGTGGGCTCCTGATTATCGATGCTTGATTTGCTTTGTTCTCCAGGTGGGCTCCTGATTACCTACGCTTGATTTGCTTTGTTCTCCAGGTGGGCTACTGATTACCTATGCTTGATTTGCTTTGTTCTCCAGGTGGGCTCCTGATTACCTACGCTTGATTTGATTTGTTCTCCAGGTAGGCTCCTGATTACCTACGCTTGATTTGCTTTGTTCTCCAGGTGGGCACCTGACTTCTTGACTTGAATTGTATTCCCTTACTCTCCAGGTGGGCACCTGATTTCTTGACTTGAATTGTATTCCCTTGCTCTCCAGGTGGGCGCCTGACTTCAAAAACTTCAATTGTATTCCCATGCTCTCTAGGCGGGCGCCTGATTACTGACATTTTAACTGCTTCCTTTCGTTCTCCAGGCGGGTTCCTGATTACTGAAATTTGACTTTAATTCCTTCTTCCCTTTGTTCTCCAGGTGGGCTCCTAATTTCTTGACTTAAATTGTATTCCCTTGCTCTCCAGGTGGGTGCCTGATTTCAAAAACTTCAACTGCACTTCCTTGTTCTTCAGGTGGACGCCTGATACTTTAACTGTTTTTCCTTGTTCTCCAGGTGGACGCCTGACTGCTTGATACTTTGACTTCTTTTCCTTGTTCTTCAGGTGGTCGCCTGACTGCTGATACTTCAACTGTATTCCCTTGCTCTCCAGGTGGGCGCCTGATTTCCAAACTTCGACTATATTCCCTTGCTCGCCAGGTGGGCGCCTGACTTCCAAAACTTCAACGGTATTCCCTTGCTCCCCAGGTGGGCGCCTGATTTCCACAAACTTTAACTGTATTCCCTTGCTCTCCAGGTGGGCGCCTGATTTCCACAAACTTTAACTGTATTCCCTTGCTCTCCAGGTGGGCGCCTGATTTCCACAAACTCGACTGTACTTTTATCCTAAAACCCGTGTTGTCTTCCCTGTTCTTCAGATGGACACCTGACTCCAACAAAATAGACAAAAAAAAGGAAATTTTATGTCCCAGTTTGATAGCTGAGTGCATCTGTGAATGTTAACTGAATCATGTTACTATATATCTTTAACAATTTAAAAGCTAGATTCCATTATCCAGGAGGGTCCTGAAAACCTAGTTAAACGATAATTTTTAATCTAAATTATATCTCCTAAAGGTATTTTTTCGCTATATCTTGTTATCTAAGCTGATCTTAAAACAAACCCCATTATCCAGGAGGGACCTGACAACTCTTAATTAAAAAACAATTTTAAATTTAAGTTATATCTTCTAAAGGTATTATTCCGCTACATCTTGTTATCTAACAACAATCTTAAAGCTAGGTCCCATTATTCAGGAGGGTCCTGAAAACTCCTAATTGAATCCTATCTTTAAACATGCAAATTTTGAAGCCAACTTACTTTCCTTTATGTACATTTATGCTAGATTTTGCTACTCATGATTGTTTGAATTCTAAACTAGGTCCCATTTTCCAATAGGGTCCTGAAAGTTTACGGTCAAACCTGTCTGAGGTTGCTTTTCCTTACGGAGGGTTTCTCCGACATAAACGACATTTCCTGCCCTTGGTTCAAATCAAAGAAAAATCTGGCCAGTTTAGAATGTGGTGATTAGTTGTGATACTCTTGTTGGGGATGGTTTTCCCCTTTCTCCTTTCCATGCTCTGCTTCATCCGACTGCCTTGAACTTGGTCGAAAATTTTCGACCTTCTGATTGATCCTTAGCCGCAGGATTCCCAACTGTTATTTTTCACTTCTAGTCTTCTTATCTGACCCCATATATCTCCCATGAGATCTTGAATCATTTCACCAATTGATCTTTTAATGACATAAATAAGGTGATGTCTTGAATCATTTCTCCAGTATGTTCTAATCGCATTCTTCTTTGCACCATATTGGAAAATGGTAGTAAGCTTTGAAAATCCTTCTTATTTATTAAACCCAAACTATCATTGAAAAAGCCTTAAAACTAAAAGAAATAAAATGCAATAATTTCAGAAGATAGAAATAAAGATAAAATCCTCATCTAAAAGACTGTTTGAGAGAGGAAAAGAAACTTATCTGAATGGAATAACCGGCCCTAATGATCATGTTGTGCAATGCGGTTTAATAAACCCAGTCTATTAAACCAATCAATTTTCCAATTATTTCTTTGCGTCTCAAGATTTTCACAATCCTACCCTTTGCCGAATCATCATTCTTGTTCAGCTTGTGATGTCCTGACGGATCTTTGTCGTCAACCTTACTTCATTTGTCCCTTTCTCAATTCCTTGTCGCCTTATGGTGCCTATAAAGGTTTTCACCAATAAGACTCTCTCATTTTACTTTCTCTCAGCTTTCGTCACCTTACAGTGCCCTTGCGGGTTTTCACTAATAAGACTCTCTCATTTTTACTTTCTCTCATCTTTTGTCGCCTTACAGTGCCCTTGCGGGATTTCACCAATAAGACTTTCTCATTTTTTATTTTTCTTGCTTAAACCGGAATGTTGCCCCTGATATGAATCATCCTTTATTGCTTGACTTGGCATCTCTTGAAGACAGATCGGGAGGTCTTTCTTGGGACATCAATGTGGGTTCTTGGGTATGGTTGGAAAGAAAAGGGTATCAAAAAGGCTCAAAACAACTTTGATGGGTTAGAATTACAACTTTTGGAATAAAACTTACTTCCATGATCACAACTTCTGCCCCAGTTTCTTGCTTGGGGATCTTTTGATTTTTGTTTTACTATGACCGGGCCGTGAGGCTGCCTACGTATCTTGTGATAACAAGAATCAGGTTAAATGTAGTTCACCGGAATTTCCTTGTTGTTATAGTTTTTCTTTTCATTTATTTTTATTTTTTCATTTTCTTTTTCTTCTTTTTTTTTCTTTTTCCTTTCTTTTCGTTATTGATTCCAAAAGAGAGGTATGAAATAAAATAAATAAGGCTCAAAAGGGTAAACAAAGGGGTAAAATGTTTAGATATAGCAGAACAAATTGCCTTTGTCATTCCAACCTTCGAAATAATGCCAAGTACAAATAATAGATAATTATATCAAAGAAATCATATATAATATTCCTTGACTGCATCAGAGTTGATAGCCATATCTATGTATTTTCCTTCTATATTTGTTAAACATAAAGCACCATTGGATAATACTCTGGTCACGATGAACGGTCCTTGCCAATTCAGGGCGAACTTTCCCTTTGCTTCAGCTTGATATGGAAGGATACGATTCAGCACTTGTTGTCCCACTTCAAACTTCCGGGGACGCACCTTCTTGTTGTATGCTCTTGCCATTCTCTTCTGATACAACTGGCCATGACATACTGCTGCCAACCTTTTTTCATCAATCAAGCTCAACTGCTCCAAACGGGTTTTGACCCACTCATCATCATCAATCTCAGCCTCAGCGATAATCCGAAGGGACGGGATTTCAACTTTCGTAGGTATTACCGCTTCAGTGCCATATACTAACAAATAAGGAGTTGCACCTACTGAAGTACGAACAGTAGTGCGATAACCCAATAGTGCAAATGGTAACTTTTCATGCCATTGCCTGGAACCTTCTACGATTTTTCTCAATATCTTCTTTATGTTTTTGTTGGTTGTCTCGACTGCTCCATTCACCTTGGGACGATATAGGGTGGAATTGCGATGTGTAATCTTAAATTGTTGACATACTTCTTTCATCAAATTGCTGTTAAGATTAGCACCGTTATCTGTGATGATTACTTTTGTGATTCCAAATCAACAGATGATATTTGAGTGCACAAAATCAACCACTGCTTTCTTAGTTACAGACTTGAAAGTTTTAGCCTCAACCCACTTGGTGGAATAATCAATGGCCACCAGAATGAACCTGTGTCCGTTGGATATTGCTGGCTTGATGGGTCCAATGACATCCATTCCCCAAGCAATGAAGGGCCATTGTGCTAACATGGCGTGCAATTCTGATGGTGGAGAATGAATCAAATCGTCGTATACCTGCCATTGATGACATTTGCGCACAAAACTGATACAATCTCGCTCTATGGTGTGCCAATAATACCCTGCTCGAAGGATCTTCTTTGCCAACACATATCCGCTCATATGTGGTCCGCAGACTCTCGAATGTACTTCAGTCATGACATCCGTGGCTTGTCTAGCATCTATGCATCTTAGCAATCCAAGGTCTGGTGTTCTTTTGTACAAAACTCCTCCACTAAAGAAAAATCCACTTGCCAACCATCGAATTGTTCTCTTTTGATCTCCCGTGGCTTGGACCGGGTATATCCCCATTCTGATGTACTCTTTAATATCATGGAACCATGGTTCGCCATCAAGTTCTTCTTCCACCACGTTATAGTAAGCATGCTGATCGCGGACATGAATATACAAAGGATCCACATAAGCTTTATCCGGGTGGTGCAACATTGCTGCTAAAGTAGCCAGAGCATCAGCAACCTCATTATGGACTCTTGGAATATGTTTGAAATCCAGTGATTGAAACCGTTGACAAAGATCATGCAAACATTGTCGGTACGGTATGAGCTTCAAATCCCGTGTTTCCCATTCTATATGAATTTGATGTATCAGGAGGTCTGAGTCTCCCAAGACCAAAACTTCCTGAACATCCATGTCTGTGGCTAACCTTAAACCCAAAATGCATGCCTCGTACTCAGCCATGTTCTTAGTACAATAAAACCTAAGCTGAGCCGTAATAGGATAATGATGCCCTGTTTCAGAAATAAGCACAGCCTTTATTCCAACTCCTTTCATGTTTGCAGTCCCATCAAAGAAAAGTCTCCATCCCGGTTTTTCAGTTAATTCCAGCTCATCAATATGCATCACCTCTTCATCAGGAAAATAAAACCTCAATGGCTCGTATTCTTCATCGACCGGGTTCTCGGCCAAATGATCGGCTAGTTCTTGGGATTTTATTGCAGTCCTCATCAAATAGACGATGTCAAACTCCGTGAGTAATATCTGCCACTTCGCAAATCTCCCTGTGGGCGTAGGCCTTTGAAAAATATACTTCAATGGATCCAAGCGTGAAATGAGGTAAGTAGTGTAGGACGACAGATAATGTTTCAACTTCTGTGCTACCCAAGTTAAGGCGTAACATGTCCTCTCATGGTGAGTGTACTTGACCTCATAAGTCGTGACCTTCTTGCTAAGATAGTAGATGGATTGTTCCTTCCTGCCGGTGATCTCATGCTGACCCAGTACACGGCCAAATGAATTCTCCAAGACCGTTAAATAAGGAATCAAAGGTCTCCCTGGTTCAGGTGGAACCAATACAGGTGGGTTTGACAGGTATCCATTTATCCTATCAAATGTTTCTTGACACTCCTCTGTCCATTCGACCGCATCATCCTTCTTTAGCAACTTGAAAATAGGCTCGCAAGTTGTCATGAGCTGAGCAATAAACCTACTGATGTAGTTTAATCTCCCTAACATACTCATCACTTCAGTCTTGTTCTTCGGGGGTGTCAATTCTTGGATGGCTTTGATCTTTGATGGGTCCAACTCAATGCCTCTTCGATAGACTATGAATCCCAACAACTTTCCGTATGGAACGCCAAATGCGCACTTGGCAAGGTTAAGCTTGAGGTTGTACCTGTGTAGCCTTTGGAAAAACTTCTAAATCTCCGACGTGGTCAGCCTATTGTTTTGACTTTATGATCACATCATCCACGTACACCTCAATTTGCTTGTGTATCATATCATGAAACATAATAGCCATTGCCCTCATTTAAGTTGCTCCAACATTCTTCAAACCAAATGGCATTACCCGGTAGCAATAAGTTCCCGACGGCGTGATGAATGTCGTCTTCTCTGCATCTTCTTCATCCATCAGAATTTGATGATACCCGGCATAGCAATCCACAAAAGATCCAATCTCATGCTTAGCACAATTGTCAATCAAGATGTGGATATTAGGTAATGGGAAGTTATCTTTCGGGCTTGCTTTGTTGAGATTGCGATAGTCAACGCATACTCTAATTTTGTCGTCCTTTTTCAGTACTAGCATAATATTAGCCAACCAATCAGGATATCAAGTGACCCGAATAACCTTTGCATCCAACTACTTGATTATCTCTTCCTTAATCTTCACACTCATATCAATTTTGAATTTCCTCAATTTTTGCTTGATGGGAGGGATGCCGGGTCAATGGGTAATTTGTGAACCACTAAATTAGTGCTTAAACCCGGCATGTCGTCATATAACCATGCAAAAATGGCTTTGAATTCAATAAGTGCTTTGATTAATTCTTCCATGATATTTGGGTCAAGATGGATGCTTATTTTAGTTTCTCTAATGTTATCTGTATCCCCTAGATTGATGGCTTCTGTATCATTCAAGTTGGTTTTGGGTTTTTCTTCGAAGTGACTTAGTTCCTTACTAATCTCATCGAAGGCTTCATCCTCATCATATTCCAACTCGTTATCACAATATACTTCTTAAACTATTATTTTGGAGTCAGATTGATTTTTTAGACTGGGCTGAGGATTCCTCATGCATGCTATGTCATTAGGGCCAGCGTAAAAAGAACTGTATAGAAAAGAAAAGAAGAAAACAAAAATAAAAATATCAGGAATGATGAAGAAGAGAAATTTCATTTTATTGGAAGATACAAGATAACAAGGTTTGCACACTTAGATAGACTGAAAACAAAAATCTGGATTACAACCCTATAATAATCCAGACAAACATGAAGAAAAATCAGAGCGAACTCCCAAGACTCCTTCTGATGGGGAGAGGAGTAGCCTTCCAATTGTTGAGCTTTGTTTCTGGCCCTACAAATTGCACTTTTGTGTTACTAGGACCTGCTCCACTTTCTAACATGTTCACAACATTGAACAAATTCTCAAACCTTTCTATCAACTCTTTATCATGATCAATCATAGGACCGTGAATTGTTGTCACTGGGCGTCTTCTGGTACCTGGCTTGACAAATGATCTGGAGAGACGTGGGACTGGCTTTGGAAGGACCCATGCCCTCTGTTTCAACTTTCTGGCTCTTCGGATGTCTGCGGCTATGGGATTGAATCCCAGACCGAATGTTCCCAAGTTTTCAAGGAGGGACACCGACTGTATGATGCCTTGCAGAGATGAACCCAAACCTTTCCCAGGCACAAAACCATTCCTCAACACTTCATAGGCTACCATGACGAATGCGGAGGTTATCTTTGAATCCAGAATGTATTTCCCCTCCAGAATTTTCTCAACCAATGTTGTGTCAAAAACCTGGTAAACCCATGGTCCTTTGTCATCTTCTACCTCGATGAACGGTACAATGGCGTCACTCTGGGCGCGTAGATTATCCTCACCATGCACTACAATTTCCTGTCTGTCCCATTCAAATTTAACCATCTGATGCAGGGTAGATAGCAATGCCTTGGCAGCATGAATCCAGGGTTGCCCCAACAAAAGGTTGTAAGAGACCGCCACATCCAACACTTGGAATTCCATAGTAAACTCCACGGGCCCTATTGTCAGTTCTAACACTATATCCCCGACTGAATCTTTGCCTCCGCCGTTGAACCCTCGAACGCAAATACTATTCTTGTGGATTCTATTGTAACCACAGACTCTTCGCACTTCACCGTAAGATAAAGGGCCCTATCATGCTCGGTACCCTCTTCAAGTAACTCATCATCGGCAAAAGTAACCATGTTTACCTCAAATGTCTTATTTGCTATCTTTTCCAAGTGATTTACTGAGATCTTGTCAGGAACATGGGCCTCGTTGAAGGTTTTTATCAATGCCCGACGGTGCTCATCTGAATGGATTAACAGTGAGAGCAATGAAATCAGAGCAGATGTCTTCCTCAACTGCTCTATAATAGAACAATCCTGCATTTTCATCTTCTTCAGGAATTCTTCTACTTCCTCTTCAGTCATGGCTTTCTTTACTAACACTAAAGTATCTTTAGCTTTTCTCAATTCTTCGGGAGCAAAACACCTTCCTGATCGAGTCAATCCTTGGGCTTCGCAAACTTCCTCCTTGACTTCCCTTCCTTTATAAGTTACTGTAGCCCGTTCATAATTCCATGGAATTGCTTTGCTGTTAACTATCGGTAACTGGATTACCGACTTGATGATGACGGGATCTGCGCGAGCACCTTCCACGATCACAATAGGTCTTCTTGCCACTCCTGGCACAACTACCTTTATCCTTTCTGGCTTTGCTGCAACTTTATTCGAAATTCCTTTCTCAACCTCCACTGATGGTTCAAAACTTTTCTTTCTCAACGTGAGCATTGACTCTTCACCTGACTGCTCAACTGTCTTGGTTCCACTGGACCGAATCATCATGACGGTCTGTGATGGCTTCTTAAGATCTCCCTCTTTATGTACTATCTCGATTATGTTTGTCTCTTGATGAGCCGGTATTGGATTCCAATTGATGTTGGGTGCCTCAGGAGCCTGAACTTCAATTCTGTTGGTGTCAATGAGCTCCTGAATAGCACTTTTCAAGTGCCAGCATTTCTCTATTTCATGACCTAGAGTACCAGAACAATACTCACAGCTTACGTAATAGTCCAGCTTTTTCGGGGGAGGATTTGGCAGTTTGGACTGTATCGGCCTTAGCATATCTAATTGTCTTAGCCTGTGGAACAGACTAGTATATGATTCTTCCAATGATGTAAAAGTCTTCTTTTTTTTGTAACCTTTCATCCTTGAATGCTTTATTAGGTCGGAAACCTGGTCTAGGAGGGTTTCAGTAAGCTCTTGGGGTGGATAAGTATTTTGAGGGACAGGAGCACGCCATTGCGTGTGGACAGGAGGTTGGCTATATGCTTGTGCATGGTGGACAGAAAAGTGAGGTGTTTGTGGGGGATAGTAGTGTTGAGGTGGACTATACTGGGTGTGGGGGTAAGCTTGGTGGGGTCGAGGTTGATTGTAATGGTAAGATGATCCTCTCGGTCCGAACCAAGTTCCTACATCGGCCATTGCCACGTCCTCTCTCTTCTTTTTCCCGATTCTTCCCGTGCCACCCTGAATAGCCTGGGTGGTCGCCTTTATAGCCGAATAACTCATGATCTTGTTTGACTTGAGTCCTTCCTCTACCATTCCTCCCATTTTCACCACCTCGTTGAAAGATTGTCCTACAGCCGAAACCAGATGTCCATAATATGTTGGTTCTAAAGCCTGTAAAAAATAATCTTCCATCTCGCTTTCTTTCATTAGAGGGTCTACTCTTGCTGCTTGCTCCCTCCAACGGAAACCATACTCCCTGAAGCTTTCACTGCGCTTTTTCTCCAACTTTGTCAATGATAGTCGGTTCGGAATGATCTCAAGATTGTACTGGAAATGACCGGCAAATGATTGCGCCAAATCGTCCTAAGTATACCATCTTCCATGATCTTGCCGTGTGTACCATACCAATGCTGATCCACTTAAACTCTGACTGAAATAAGCCATTAACAACTCATCTTTTCCTCCCCCTCCCCTCATCTTGCTGCAAAAACCTCTTAAGTGCGCCACTGGGTCACCGTGCCCATTGTACAAGTCGAACTTGGGCATCTTGAATCCCACCGGTAATTGCACGTTTGGAAATAGACATAGGTCTTTGTAGGCTACACTCACCTGGCCTCCTAATCACCGCATATCTCTGAATGATTGCTCTAGGCTTTTCACTTTTCTGAACATCTCCTCTTGTTCAGGATTTTTGAATGGTTTCTCCATTCCTATTGGGAGGTTAAAATGCGGAGTATAAGGGCAGGTTTTGGGAGCTTTGAAAGTAGGCCCCGAGGGGAGGGGGGTAATATTGGTTGTCTTGGGACTGGAACATAGGCTCGCTAGAGGATGTGTGGAGTGCAGCTGGTGGAGATGCCACAAAAACAGGTGTGATTGGAGGAGGAGGGTATGGAATTGGTTTTAGTGGTGGAGCTTGTGGTGTGTGAGAAGTGGTTCCCTGATAGTGTTGGTAGATGGGAAAACTTGGGATGAATCGGAAGTAGGATGTTCCGGAGACTGAGTCGGTGTCGGGAGGAAGGTAGGATTAGCAGGATAGGCTGGTGGAGGTTTCCCCTTGGTCCAGGCCTGATACATCTCGGCTATCTGCTGTTTCAGTTTATACATTTCTTCTTTCATTGCATTCACATCCAACTCTTCTACCTCGACGCTCGTATCTATATCTTGACTAGACATGATTATTTCTCCTTTGGATCTGGTTTGGTATGAGTGGGTTTCCAGTATGCTAAGTAACTAATAACTGCTTGAACTCTGTAATTCAAAAGCAAACTTGTCAGTCATTAGCGTTTAACAGCTATGCAATCGCACATTGGGATGCAATGCACCTAAGCAATTTAATCAGCTCTATCATGTATTTGCTTGGTTGCTTGTGTCATCCCGACTTTTCCTAATTATAACCTTTATTTTATTGACACTCATATCTTTCTTTATTTGATTCTTTTTTTTAATTATTTTTCTTTCTTTTGTGGTGAAATCTTATGGAGATTGTCTACGTATCATGACCCCGCATGAATCAGATCGAGCGTAGTTCAAGTTGATAAGTGCAAAAATGAAAGAAAAAAATTTTTGGATTTTTTTTCAAATTTTCCATAGAAGAAAAATGTGTTTATTACAACGACACCTTTTATTACAAGATTAACGAACTCTAAAAGACTCTAACATCAAAATTGCAATACATCCTAAAAATAGACTAACAGACTCTGACTAACAAATACAAACTTTTTTTTAAATCATCATTATTTCTCAAAAAATTTCATAAAAATATCCAGTTTTGTCAATACGAAGAAGATTTAAAGGCTATGTTTGCTAACCGGCCAAAAATTTTGAGAAATGACCAAATGCGACTGTTCTCACAAAAATGGCCTTCCGACGTCCTTTTGGGGACATTTGGCTATTTTGGACAAGAATGGCATTACCTTTACTTATGGCAAAACAACGATATTTATTTACCCCTAATTTTATTTTTTCAAAATAGTTTAACCCAATATGGGTTGCCTACGTATCTCACATCCGGTGAGAATCAAACTTACGTAGTTCTACCAAACAAAACCAACTTTTTTTTTGAAAACAAAACCTTTTCCTTCTATATATATATATATATATTTTGTTTTTTTATATTTATTTTTCTCAAAAATTCGGCAGAGTTTTAGTACCATTTGGGCATTAGTTTTTCAAAACAGGTGATTAACTCACTTAACCCTCACACAGCTATTTTCTTTTCCAAACTCTCCTTTTATTAAAAAGTCAGTCAACATGCAAATTTGAAGTAAACAAATGCACAAGTAGCAAATAAGATGCATCAGGATGGTCTTTTTCATTTTGGTGCACCTGTCCTAGACATACCCAACCCCTGTGTTGAGTCTTCAAAGTCAAAATGCACGTGATGAAAATAAACGTTCCTACTAGGGATCCGGCATGAGGTCTTGTTATACTAGGTTAAAAATCTGGGTTTGTTTATTCTAGACCTGACTTACCCGAGCGGACAACTCGAGCCGGGGAGGGGATGGTGTTGTGTACCGGTAACCAAAAGATAATCTGGCTTTGCAACTTATCCAAACCTTGTACTATTTGGAATATGACACTAACAGAAAGAAGTCACGACCAGTGTGCACTCCTCAAGAGAGAGAAGAGAGGGATTTTGTAGCAGTTTATATATACATTTCAGATAATATCAAAGCGGTAAAAAGCAACATTTTGCATATTAGGCCCAAACATGTAATAACATCAGATAATAAATAAAGCCAAATGTAACAATTATTCTAAGCTCGAATTCTTGAACCCTGAACCAGAGATTCTGGGTTCTTGTCCCCAGCAGAGTCGCCAGAGCTGTCACACCTCCTTTTTTTCACCACACCCTCCTGGAAGAGGGTATAATAAGAGAGTTTTTTTCCAATTTAAGGACAATCGAAATGGGATTTATTTTTTATTAAAAATTCAGAGTCACCACTTGGGAGATTTATGATGTCCCAAGTCACCGGTTTAAATTCCGAATCGAAGAAAGGGTTGACTCTGTACTACAGTCCGCGAATTAGAAATCTGGGTAAGGAATTCTGTTAATCTGGGAGAAGGTATTAGGCATTCCCGAATTCCGTGGTTCTAGCAAGGTCGCTCAACTGTTATAATTGGCATAATTATCTGATTTTAGTACATGTTGAACCTATGTGCAATTTTAACTTTTTGACCGCTTTTATTTAATTAATTAAAGGAGAATTGCAACGTCATTTAAAATATATTTTAAACCGCGTCACATAAATGCACCCGCGGTCCTCGACATATTTTATCTAACATTGTTGAGATTTGGATTTGAGTCACATAAATGCACACCCGAATTTAAGAAGGTAAATTATTAAAATAACACGTCTAAAGAAACTACACGTTTACAACTTTGCGAGGGCCATGGAAAATTCGCTAAATGGCACGGCATACCTCGACTCCAATTAAAGAACTAATCAATTAACTAAGGAAAAGCTTACGGAATACTAATTGCTTTGAATTAAAAGTTCGACCATACTAACTAACTGAAACTGGCCGCATTAGAAAGCCAATCGCATAAGGGAAAATACTTTGACAAAATAACAGGACGGGCTCCTTTTGAAAATGACCTCAAGCTTAAGCTCGAAATGAACCCATTTCAGGGTGAGAGAAGGCGCCTTGGTTCGATTAATCTTCAGCTGGGCCTGTATTAGGCCCAGTTGTTCAAAATGTTTTTGAACCAGTTACATTCCAACAAAACTAATTAAATCCTATAATAAACAGATAGTATCTGATGGCATATTCGAATACACATGAGGAAACTCGACTAAGAGAAACATGAAACAAACAGATTCAAGACCAAAGAAATAAAACTATGCTATGAACAAATAACTTGGTGTTAAACTTCAAAATTCCATTTTCATTTCAATTTTCAACTTGAGCATCACATTATACAAGTTTCAGAATATGTACCTGTGGATTGCAAAAGAAAAAAAGCGAGGAAGTAATAAACAGCAGCAACCCAGTAATCAGGAAACAAAGCAAGGAAAACCAGTTTGATTCGAGCAATGGAATAGTGAAACCAGATACCAAACAACTTCAAACCAGCTTTTCAAGACCAAAAATCAAACCATTTTCAACCAAAATGCAAAATCTAGGCTCCTAGGGATTCTATCTAGTGAATGGATTCAGAAATGCTACACCTAAACAGAGTTTTTAGAAATCCTCAACAAGAAAATGCAGGGAAATCAGTGTTATCAAATACCCTAGCCGTCTCAGTTTTTATCTCTTAATCTCTATCAATGTTCTGATTCTCTCACTTACTCCCTCTTATGTTCTATGAATTCAGTTTCTATGTGTATTCAACTCTTTCTCTCTATATTGTTCTCTCTGTCTTCAGTCTTTCAGCCTATTCTTCTCTTTATGTGTGTTATCACTGAATTCGCTTTGTATTCTATGTGTTCAGTTCTCACTTAAACTCTCAGAATTTTCTTTTCTATCTTTTTTGTGTTTCCAAGGTATTCTTGTGTTCAATTCCCTCTATCTCCTCATTCTGATTTTCAGCCCCTTAAATGGGCATTGAGTTAGTGCATTCCCCACTATCACCTTATCTTTTCAATTCTTAATTGTCCACTTATCCTAGTTAGTGTAATTCTAACCCTACTATTATAGAATCTTCTTAGGTTAGGTAAGATTTCCCTTATTACACAATTCTCAAACTACCCCTTAAAACTTTATTAATTACTTCTTTTGCCTAAAACTAACAGTGAGTCAATTTTGAACCAATGGTTCAGACCTAAAAGGATGGGTCAATCTAGAACCGAAAGCCTAAACCAAAATATTAGAAACCCAAACATTCGAGTGAGAAGCAATCACAAAAGTCAAAAATACAAACTAGCCATTGATTTTCTTCTAAGCTAAATACCAAACTGGAATCAAACTAAATTGATCATATTAACAAAGGTCTAGTTCAAGCTAATTAATCAGAAAGTGTTCATGATTAACTGGAGTAAACAAAGACAACGAGAACACTTTGCAAAGAAAGACTGAAAAATCTAGCAAGACTAAACGAACACTAATGACCAGCTTATTAACAATCTAACCCTAAATTATTTATCACAAAAATTAGCACAAAATCAAGCAGGAAATAGAGGGTATTGGCTAGGATTTGAAAATAAGAAACTGGAGAAATGGGAACAATTACGCACATACGCGCGGAACAAATACAAACACAAGAACAAACAATGGAAAGATCTGGGTTCAGGAGTTCAACCTTCGCTAATTTCGAATCAGAGAATAATTTAGCTTAAAGAAACGGAGAAGAAAAGAAAGGGCGTAGAAGGTGAAAAACATAAATGGACAGAAAAATAAGAATGAAAGAAAACTTACCTAGTTAACTCGAAACAATCTGGACATCCTTTTTTAACATAAAACCAATGTTAATCGTTTGTTCTTGGTCAAGAACAAACTAACAACATTACTTTTATGTTAAATAACTCTTAAAAACTCAAAAACTCGAAGGTCTAGGTCTTGCATGTGATAGATTCGAGGGTAAGATGATTTGGGACTTAGGGCTTCAACCTTAGATTTAAGATTCGAACAGATGTAGAGGTATTCGAGGGAAATGGGTTAGGGATTGATGAAGAGGAGGTGATGGGGGTTCTAGGGTGTTAAGATGAAGGTGAACGGAGCCGGCGCCACCACCCCATATAGGTGGAAAAAGGGGGCGGCGGGCTAGGGTTTTGGCTCCGTCTCTGAGAAAGGGGCAAATAGGAGAGACGATGGGGGTTAGGGATATGCAAAAAAGGGGGTTTTGATTCTGATCCGTTGGATCAATAGAAATTAACGGTCCAGATCAATTGGGGCGGGGGAGGGGGGAAGAACGGGGTCATTTTAATTAAGTGGGGTTGGACCGGTTCAGGGAAGTCGGGTCGGGTCAGGTAACGGGTGATGGGGCGAGGTCTTGGCCGTTGGATGTGAGGGAATGGATGGTTGAGATCTGTTTATCTCGAAACGACGTAGTTTTATTACCACACTACGTCGTTTCACTGGTCTTGGAGATGAGTTGATTTGGATCGGGTATGGGATGGGTTTGGGCTGGTTTTGGGATGGATTTTAGGGGTAATTGGTTGGGCTTTGGACAGAATTAAATTAAAATGGCCCAAATTTGATTCTTTTTTTTTCTCTCTTAAAAAAATCCTTTTAATTCCTTTTGGATTAAAACTAAAATAAAACCTCAAGTAATTCGTAAATCAAATTATGCTATCAAATTACATTAACTAACTCTAAACAACAATCATCACAAATAATTAAGAGCCAAATTAAAGGAAAAACTACCAAAGTTCAAGAATTAAAATTATAAGTGCAAAAATTAACCATTTTTTGTAATTTTTTCAATTATTATAAAATAACTAATTTACTACTTTATTAAAAAATGCAAAGATGAATCCTAAATAAAAATACAACATATTTTTTTTGTATTTTTTATTAATTAAATAAAATAAAAATGTACAGATAATATTCATACCATAACAGAAAATGCCACGAAAATCCACAAAATTACAAGCAAAGGCAAAATTATTTTGTTTTGAATTTTTTGGGAGTAATTCACATAGGTGAAAAATTACGTGCTCACAACAACATGGTATCAGAGCACTAGGATCACGTAGGTCTCACAAGTCACGGGCAAAACCTAATAGAGTCTTGTGGATCGATATGGAGACATTTGTATTTATCTTCGAGAGGCTATAGGGTGTTAGGAAAACTACTCTTCATTCATTTCCTATTGCCCTGTGGATTTTCCTCTTCTATTCTCTCACAAATGGTGAGGACACGCACGGCTGATGTTCCAGACCCGGAAGGAGCTGCTCCCCCCATTGCTAGAGGCCGAGGCAAAGGTCGGGGGAGGGCACCAGCCCGAGGTAGGGGACGAGGGCATCCCAGAGCTGTCCTAGTGGAACCACTAGCAGATCCTGTAGGAGACCCTATCGTTGAGGAGTAGGGCGAGGTTCCCGCAGTCGAGCATACCCCGGCGGACTTTATGACAGTACTGGGTTTCCAGGAGGTTATTAGTTGTATGTTGCGGTTCATGGACACCATGACTCGGGATAGTTTATTTCCAGCAAGCCCAGCTACATCACAGGCAGGAGGGGGAACACAAACCACTACTGCTCAGGCTCCTGGTCACGCAGTTGCAGTGTATCAAACTTCGGGTGTACTACCCACGGACGGGGATCAGCCAGTCACTGCAGTGGTGCCCGAGCCCAAGCTAGCTGCGGATGGTGACCCGCATAAGTTATTGTCTAGTAGGGTTATCTCTTTCCTGAAGGCTCAGCATATGGTCGAGAATGGGTGTTTGGCTTATTTAGCTTATGTTCAGGATACCACCGCAGAGTCTCCGTTGATTAATTCAGCTCTAGTAGCTTGTTCGCCGATGTGTTTACTTCCAATCTTCCTGGCATGCCACCGGATCGTGATATTGATTGCTGCATTGATTTGGCTCCAAGCATCCAGCCTATATCTATCCTAATGTACTATATGGCTCCGAAGGAGTTGAAAGAGTTGAAGGAGCAGATTGAGGAGTTGTTAGCAAATGGGTTTGTTAGACCCAGTGTATCGCCTTGGGGTGTACCAGTGTTATTTGTGAAGAAGAAGGATATGACTATGCTAATGTGCATTGATTACTGCCAGTTGAATAAAGTCACTATCAAGAACAAGTATCTATTGCCTCGCATCGATGATTTGTTTGACCAGCTGCAGGGTGCTAGAGTATTCTCTAAGATCGACTTGAGATTAGGGTACCATCATGTCACGATCCCAGTTCGCCCTCCATAAACTATCGTGACGGCACCTAGTCTCTACGACTAGGTAAGCCCAATAAATGCGGAGAACAAACAAATCTTGCGGAATAAATAATCGAAAGCCGAAATAACTGAAGATAAAAATGTTTAAATGTCGCTTGGCATATACACACAACTTCTCAAAATCTCAGGAGCGGCTCTACTGATCTTGTGGACTAAAGCGAAACCATATTGAGAGGCCCTTAAGTTTATTTTATAAAAAATTCACACTAACAACAAAATTTACTTTCTAAACAATAAATTAATCATTCAGACGAATGTTAAGGTCCAGAAAGAATAATGTGGTGGATTATCGAATGTTGAGGTCCAGAATTCAAAGTCAAAATTTTGATTTGGCTTTCATCACAATCAAGAAAAAGAAATAAATGTCCATAACGTAATAGCTTAAGTTTTGAGCATTGACGGTGTTAAAAATATTTTACTCCTTTTAATTAATTTACATAATAATTTTAGTTCATTCGCACTTATTGGTGAATATTTAAAATAAATTATAAATAACTTAATACTCCTATAATATGTTGAATTACACTAAAAGAAAATCGGTGTATGAATGCTTTTGTATTCATGCAGTTTCAGAGAAGATTGTAAATGAAATTCATTATGTTGTCAATATATATAACTTAATTCCTATATAAAAAGATTAAAAAATGAAGAGTGAAGCAAATATACTAATTAATGAGTGAAAAAATTACCATAATTTATGAAATTATTGATATAAATAACCTTAATCAAATAATAAAAAAATATAATGTAACACTTTTCTTTATAATAATTATTTATATAAATTATATACATTAATAATAAGAGTTTAAAGTGAATTTGGGGCCTTCAAATTTTGAGGGCCTAAGGCAATGGCCTCACCCTCCTAGCCTTTAGAGCCGCCCCTGCAAAATCTGATACTCTATCTCAAAATCTGAAAACTCACGGATCTACAAGCTGAGAAAATACTACATAACTCTAATCTCCGGAATATCTAACAAGAACATAAAGTACAGAAGGGCTAACTACTAAATGCAGGAATAGAAAGAGGCTCATCAGTCTGCGAACGCGGCAGATATACCTCAAAGTCCCATAGAATTGCCTCGCCTCAAGAATGGTAAGCCTGAGTAGAGGTACCTGGATCTACACATGAAAAACATGGGCAGGAAGGGCGTGAGTACACCACAGCGGTACTCAGTAAGTGCCAAACCTAACCTCGATTGGGTAGTGACGAGGAAGGTCAGGGCCCTACTGAGGTTAAATAAGATATAATGTTTAACAGTGTAAATAAGTAACTCAAGATATAAAGGACAACAACAACTATTACAGAGGCAAGTAAAACACAGTAAGAGAATACAGCTCAACTCCAAGATAACAATCGGGGATCTCCTAGGATACCGTCCTGTAGTCCCCAAATATAAACGTCATATCCAGCGGATCTCCCGGGTGCATTCCCGTAGTCCAACTCATAAATGTACAGGGGGATCTCCCGGAATATAATTCCGTAGTCCCATAGTAAACATACAGGGGAACTCCCGGGATACCGTCCCGTAGTCCCAAAGTAAATACGCAGCAACAACAAGAATTCAATCCAATCAATTACATATCAAAGTGAAGCATGTAATCCTAACCTAGCATGGTTCACGTAATACAAATAAGGCAGTTAAGGAAAATAGAGCAATTTAGTCGAGTAGACATGATTCTCTAGGCTAACAGCAGGTTTAGTTTCCAAACAGTATAAGCAAGAAAAGGATGAACACAATACAAGGCTATTTTTAATTAAAACCCGAATTTTCAACAATTAGCACAAGTACGCGCTCGTCTCCTTATGTACGAGGTATTTCAATTACCACAATATCAATCATAAGGGAAAAAGTCCCCCACACAAGGCTAGACAAGCCACTTACCTCGAACAAGTACAAGTCAACTCGAAACTATGCTTTTGCCACAAGTATCCGACTCCAAATGGCCCAAATCTATTCAATTCAATTGCATATTATAAATAACACCTCAAGTAACTGATTCCACAATTAAATTCTAAGCTAATACACAAAATTAGGTAAAAATAACCAAAATGTCCCTCAGGCCCATATCTCAGAATCGGGTAAAATTTATATTTTTGGAATCCTCATACTCTGACGAGTGTATGCATAACAAGATACTAAAATCGGAGTTCATTTGACCCCTCAAATACCCCTTTTTGGTTCTCTTAAACTCAAGCCCTAATTACCCATTTCTCCCAAATTATCCACCACTAATCAGGTATTTAATCACATAAAAATGAGTTATGAAGTCAAAAATGTTACCTCCAAGTGATTTCCCTTGAATTCCTCTTCAACCCTCTTCAAAAAGCTCCAAAATCGCCTAACAATGGAGGAAACTAGGCTAAAATTCGCGAAATAACCCTTTTAAAACATTCTGCCCAGGTATTTTAATTCCTTCTTCGCGAACGGGGTCAAGGCCTCGCGTTCATGAAGCACAAAAATGTCCTTGACCAAAAGTCCTCTTACGCGAACGCGACACTGCCCTCACCAACACGATGCTTCCACTTACCAACCTTTTGCGAACGCGTTACACATCTCTTGAAAGCGAAGAACAATTCCACCTCGAACCCAGCTGACCACTTTCTTATACGCGAACACGATACCCTTCCTGCGAATGCGATGCTCAAACATTACCACTCTTCGCGAACGCGGAGCATTCATCGCTAACGCAAAGTGTAAAATCCCTCTGCAACAGCTAAACAAAAACCTGCTACTTTTTAACAACTTAAAATGATCCGTTGAGCATTCGAAACATATCTGAGGCCCCCGAGACCTCAACCAAAGGCATCAACATATCCTAAAACCTTGTTCAAATTTGTACCAATCTTCAAAACACTTCAAACAACATCAAATTTCCCAAAACACAGATTCAAGCCTAAGTTTCTAAGAATCTTCCGAATTCCGCTTTTGATAAAAAAAAATCCAACCAAACACATCCCAAATGACATAACGGAACTACTTCAGCTCTCACAATTCCATTCCGACCCTCGGATCAAAATCTCACTATCGAACCGAAAACTTTAAAAATCCATCTTTCGGCATTTCAAGCCTAAATTAGATACGAACCTCCAAAACACAATCCGACCACGCCTCTAAACCCAAAATCACCCAACGGAGCTAACGGAACCATCGGATTTCCATTCCGAGACCGTCTTCATACTGTTCCAATTATGGTTAACTTTCCAATACTTAAGCTCTCATTTAGGGACTAAGTGTCCCAAAACTCTACGAAACTTAAAACCGAACGTCCCGGCAAATCAAAATAGTACAAATAAACTTGGGAAAAATAGTTAATAGGGGATCGGGGCATAAAATCTAAAAGCTACCGGCCGGGTCATTAGATCCTCCCACACTTAAACATTCGTTCGTCCTCGAACGAGCAGAAAGACATATTTGAAGTAGTGAAAAGATGAGGGTATTGGCTGCGCATATCCTGCTCAATCTCCCAGGTCGCCTCCTTGACCAGCTGACCCGCCACTGAACCTTCACTAATGCAATGTTCTTTGACCTCAGCTTCCTAACCTGCTTGTCCAATATTGCCACTGGCTCATCAACATAAGATAGATCCTTCTCTAATTGGACTGAGCTGAAATCCAATACGTGCGACGTATCACCGTGATACCTCCGGAGCATCAAAACATGAAATACCAGATGAACTCCTCCCAAGCTGGGAGGTAAGGCAAGCTCGTAAGCAACCTCCCCAACACGCCTCAATATCTCAAAACGGCCAATAAACCTCGAGCTCAAATTCCCTTTCTTCCCAAATCTCATAACGCCCTTTATAGGCGAAACCCGAAGCAGAACCCGATCTCCAACCATATAAGAAACATCACGAACCTTCCAGTCCGCGTAACTTTTCTGTCTGGGCTGGGCTGTACGAAATCTATCCGGAATCACCTTGACTCTCTCCAAAGCATCTTGAACCAAGTCTGTGCCCAATAATCTGGCCTCACCTGGCTCGAACCAACCTACCGGAGATCTACATCACCTACCATTTAAGGCCTCGTACGGTGCCATCTGAATGCTGGACTGATAGTTGTTGTTGTAGGCAAACTCCGCCAATGGCAAGAACTGATCCCAAGAATCTCCAAACTCAATCACGCACGCACGGAGCATATCCTCAAGAATCTGAATAGTGCACTCGGACTGTCCGTCCGTCTGAGGGTGAAATGCTGTGCTCAACTCCACCCGAGTACCCAACTCCTACTATACGGCTCTCCAGAACCGCGATGTGAATTGAGTACCTATGTATGGAATGATGGAAACTGGAATACCATGCAGACGGACAATCTCCCGGATATAAATCTCCACCAACCGCTCCGAGGAATAGGTAGTACATATATGGATAAAATGTGCGGACTTGGTCAGCCGATCCACAATAACCTAAATGGCATCTCACTTCTTCAAAGTTCGTGGGAGCCCATATACGAAGTCCACGGTGATCTGCTCCCATTTCCACTCTGGAATCTCTATCTGCTGAAGCAATCCACCTGGTCTCTGGTGCTCATACTTCACCTGCTGACAGTTAAGACACCGAGCTACAAACCCAACTATATCGTTCTTCATCCGCCTCCATCAGTAGTGCTGCCTCAAATCCTAATACATGTTCGCGGCACCCGGATGAATGGAATACCACAAACTATTGGCCTCCTCCAGAATCAACTCCCGAAGCCCATCAACATTGGGTACACAAACTCGACCCTGCATCCTTAATACTCCGTATCACCAATAGTCACATCTCGAGCATCGCCATGCACCACTTTGTGCTTGAGGACAAGCAAATGAGGATCATCAAACTGACGCTCCCGGATACGATCAAACAAGGAAGACCGAGAGACCACACAAGCTAGAACCCGACTGGGCTCCGAAAGATCCAATCTCACAAATTGGCTGGCTAAGGCCTGAAAATCCATCGCCATAGGCCTCTCTGCTACTGGTAAATAAGCCAAACTCCCCAAACTCTCTGCCCGGCGGCTCAAAGCATCGACCACCGCATTAGCCTTGCCCGGGTGATACAAGATAGTAATGTCATAATCCTTCAGCATCTCTAGCCATCTCCTCTGACGCAAATTAAGGTCCTTCAGCTTGAACAGATGCTGCAAACTCCGGTGATCAGTATATATCTCACAAGGCACACCGTACAAGTAATGACGCCAGATCTTCAAGGCATGAATAATGACAGCTAACTCAAGATCATGGACAGGATAATTCTTCGCATGTATCTTCAATTGTCTGGACGTGTAGGCAATCACCCTACTGTCCTGCATCAATATCGCTCCAAGGCAAACCTATGAGTTCTTTTATTAATTAAAAATAAAGAACATTATTTTAATTATATAGTATTCGAGGCTTACTAGTCCGACCAATTAGAATTTACATCGGAAAGAAGAAATTAATTTTATGGCTCGAAATCAGAATTCTAGTGTATGGTGGAATGATTCAAATCATCCGACATATGCAACAACAGTAACAAAGAGCGCTATTGGATGAAAATAGAGGTATATTCAAATTTTAAACTTTATAGATTCATCTTTTTAAGGTTCAATTTTAATAAATTTATATATATAAATTTATGTTTCTCCACAAAAACTATGGGTTCAGTTAAATTCGATATCAAAAGGCCCACCTAAAAATAACGGGCAAGTATGGGATTGATAGATATTGAAAATCAAAACACGTGGTTAATTGAGAATGAAAACGTAAACTAGAGGGACTCTTTTGTTCATTTACTACAAACATTTATTTTCGTTAAATCCAAAATTATATTCAAAATCTAAAGTAATCAGATACTTTAAATATGCCATTAATGTGGAATAAATATCTGGCAAATTGCAATAAATTGTATAGGCATAGTAAATGGGTTAAAAAGTATACTTTTTGGATCTAAAATAAGTGATTTTTTAGCTGTTTTTACATAGATTAAGAAATTCACCTTTTAGCATTAATTAGCAATGAAATTGACCATACTAACTTTTACTTTCTTTTTACATAAACACTCCTAATATATACTTCAACACTATTTGCTCCAAAGGCAATATAAAAAAAATATTAATTTATTCTTAAAATATAAAAAATCATTTATTTTGGACCACAAAAAAAAGACAAAAAAATTACTTATTTTGGACAGAAAAAAGTAACTTATATGTGGAGGAGACAAAACCAAAGAAAAGATACTTAGTTGTAGACCAAATATTCTAACTAATATTCAAACTCTTTCTCAGTGCTTCACAAATTACAAGGCATTCAGGTGGACACTCCTTTGCCACTAATGGCCATTTTAGCCTATTAAATTTTGGCGTTTTGTTACTCACATGCAAACTCTCTTTGTCACACACTACATTACTTTTTCCATATAGAAGTCTGAATTAGTTGCTTTTGTACCCCCTAACTTATGGAAAATTACTCAATTTGTACCCTTATTGTTTAAATCTTAGGATAGTGGTTTGTACCTGTTTTTTTTTAATTGTTTCCCCGTATGTCTGGTACCCGTATTTGACCTGATTATATCAGAATTTACGTTGCATAGGGAATTATTTGGAAGAAAGCGTTTTCTATTAAGGATTTTTTCATACCCAAAGCTCGAACCCGAGAACTGTGATTGGCGACTTGTACCTTGTTCGTTCTTTTTTAATTACAAAATCATTACGATTGTTCTCTACATATGGTTTCGTGAAATGACTATGGTATGATCATCACTACGAATGTAGTATTATAAGGATAGATTCCATTGAACGCATAATATTTGACTCGTATCATAAATTTATGTATAAAAATTAAAAAATAATTATAATAAATTATAGATATATATGAACTCACAATTTTACAATATAATATGTCTAAATTCGTCTCTGATCACTCTCACTTCTTGCATGCTGCTAGAGCAATTACATTCGTCCAATAAGATTTTGGATCAGCTTGTCCTACTGAATATTTGCTAGCAAAAAGTAAGGAGCGAGGAAGAATTCATTTCATAATAAAGAGATATTCAAAGGATATGGTTATACATGATCATATTTTATTTCTTCATTTTTTATGACACTACTACTATTTGAGAATCGTATTATTGCTTATTACATATTTTCATATATTTTTAATCATTTTAACTCGTAACTTATGGAGAAATACAATTTACGTAATAAAATGTAAAATTAATTTTTAAAATTTAAAAAAAATTTATGTCTGAATTAAGATAGAAAATTAGGTAATTTATCATTATTCCTAGTATGAACTCCTTTCGTTTTGCAATAATTTGCGAAAAGAATAAAAAGGATGTTACGTAACGCAAATATGATTTAATTGGGTCAATTAATTCCATATTATAAAAAAAAATAGAACTAGTATCAAGAAAGTTAGGGGGCTAATTAATCACAAGACAAAAGGATGTGACTCGAAGTGCAATAGTTGAATATATATGAGGGTATCAAGAACTAAAAAAAATTAAAAAACTAGATCTCCAAATATCGAATGACGTGTCGAACTACCAATGAAAATATGACACGTAGACACCTCGAGAGCTTGTTACGTTTAAGCATGCATGTAAGGAAGAAGGACCGTCGCAGGATCCTCCCCTTATATCGCCTATTATATATATTTACACAACTCCCTTTTTGTGAATCCCATTTTTCTCAAATACCCCAAAAAAAAAAAAAATTTAGCCTCTTCTCTTTCCCTAATAGAAAGAGAGAGAGTGTGTGTGGGGGAGTGAAGGCTAAAGGCTAAAGAGGTAACTTTTTCCTCCAATTATCTCCAGTTTTTTCACCTGCATTTTTTTAATTTGAATTTTCCTGATTTGTTTTGGGTTTTTTTGATTGATTTTAGCTGCATTAAGTTTTTCTTGGTCAGATCTGTAATGGCGTTTATCTTTGATTTTCCATGTCTGGTGCTCGCATTGGGGCTCTGATTAATCTGGATTCGAGCTACGTCCTCTGATTAATTTGGATTTGTGCTATGTAAGGCTTGTTAAAGGAGAGACTTTTGAATCCGAGACCTCTAATTAAGAGTGGATGTTTCTTATTAGAATCTGCAGGAACGTTTTCAAATTTGTCACAAAAGCCTTTGATTTCTGTTTTTGTGTGTGAATTTTTGCATGCATGAGCCACATTTAGAGAAAAAGTGTTTTTTTAAATAAATTATTTTGTGAAATGTAATTTTTTGGAATTCTTTTAATTGACATTCTGATTAATCTGGACTCAAGCTATATACTCTGATTAATCTGGATTCATGCTAGATAAGACTTGTTAAAGAGGAGACTTGAACCCGAGACTTTTAGATTTTACAGAGGCAGGGTCACAAATTTAAATCTGTCAGAAAAAGCCTTTAATTTATGTTTTTGTGTGTGAATTTTTGCATGCATGATCCATCTGTAGAGAATTTTTTTTTAAAAATTTTTTTATAAAACTTTTTTGTGATAGGTAATTATCTGGGTTTCTTTTAGTTTTTTGAAGAAATAAAGAATTTGCATGCATGAGCTATGTGAGCAGAGAAATCTTTTGGATTTGATTTTTGAATGATTAGTATTTTAAAAATACTATTTTTATGTTGTTTTTTTCTTTTGCTTGAGAGCGGTAAGTACACATTTTTCACAAACTTTGAGTTTTTGGAGCATGTTTAATGTGAGAATTTGAAAAGTATTTGAGGGTAGAAAAATGAAAATTTTAATCTTTTTTAGGTGGCGGCTACCGGCCAAATCAATCTTTGCTTATAATTTATATCAGTCTTTTTTTGTGTTACTCATTTTTTTAATTTCTATTTGATTTGTTCAAATCATTATTGTGGGGCGTTACGATTTTTACAAATCTACTTTTCCATCATGAAAAATAAAGAAAAAAGTGATTCTTGCTTTTATTGACCTCACAAAGTCTTTTTCTTTTAAGATTTTTTTTCTATTCACATGTTTCAGTAGGTACCGCAGCGGCTGAGTTCATTGTATGTTTGGAATAATTATAGTTTTGAATTTCTTTTTCTAAAGTGGATTGAAAAATGATTTTGATTTTCTACTTTGGGTTATCAATTTCTGTAAAAGCATTAACTTTTATGAAAATCATTGATCTTATTACTGCTTAGAATGTGAACAATAAAAATCCATTAAAAAGAAAATCTGAAAAATAAAATCATAGTATTTGATTAGATTCAAAGTACATATAGTAATTATTTCATTTCATATGACTGCCTACAAATTCTGTACTTCCCAGATGGGGACATAAGCAGAGTAGTACTCCTTTGAATGGTCAAGATTTACTATACAGTTTTTGTGCTAGGTATTTTTTTTTTCATTATTTTTTTGGTTTTAATGATAGTGGGGTTCGGGTTAGTTTGCATCGACCTCGACTATTCCACTAGGTATCTCTCTGTACGTCTCCCCACTACGGGTCCCTGGTAAATCGAGTAGATGAGAAGAAATTAGCTAGCGTACTTTGTCTCACTTGGGATTTGTGAGTTGGAAATTTTATAGTACAACAATAACAACCTAGTGAGTTTCCACGAATGGGGTCGGGAAGGACAAGATGCGTATGCAGCCTTACACCTACCCTGGAAGGGCAGAGAGACTGTTTTCGATAGATCCTCGCTAAAGAAAGAATGAAAAAAGTAACGCAACTAGTCAAGAGTTGGAAATTTTACTCTCTTTAAAAAAGAGAAGGAATTCTAGTGTAGGTAGTAGTACCAATTTGGTTGATTTTTTTTCCCACTTTGGTTGATGGTATTGAGGTATTTATAACGACAACAACAATACTAGTGCGGTCTCAAAAGCGGGGTCTATGGAGAATAATGTCTATGCAGACCTTAACTGCTAGCTTGTAAAGGTAGAGATGCCGTTTCCGATATACCCTTTGTGGTATAGAGGCACAGAATGCAAATGTTATGGTTGAGAGTTGAGACTTACCTATTCTCTCACAAGTAAAAAACAATACACATGTGGCCTAAGTGGCCAAATAGCATACCAATATTTTATTCTCTAAAATGTGTGATAGGATTTTTCCCTAGAGGTGGATGTGAGAAGTGATTTATGACCTGGAAAATTAATGCTGTAATAATGCTATACTTTTTAATTACTTTTGCTTTCTATTTTAATTGGTTGGTTGGTGGATGTTATTCGTTGTTTACCTTTTAATTAATAGATGAGGGTCCAATCTTCCTAGCTTTAAAGTAAATAACCGGCATTATCGTTGAGTAGCACCAGCCTAAATTTTCTTCTTTAATTAATTATATTGATATTGATGTTATCACATCACTGTTGCAATGTTTTGAATTTGAAGGAACTGGAAAAAGTCGAATAACGTGTAGGAAATGTGAACTACATGTAGAAGTTATCTCAGGGTAAGCAAACTCTAATTATAAGTATAGAAAACTTAATTAAGTTACTTATATAGTCATTAGTTGTTGAGTTTTGACTGGTTGAGAGAGTTGAGTATGTTTGGAAATTGCTTAATCTAATGACACATTGAAGGAGAGCCTCGTGACCTATAGGTCACGGGTTCGAGTCATGGAAGCAGCTACTAATACTTGCAATAGGGTAGGCTTTCTATATCACATCCCTTGGGGTGCGACCCTTCCCTGGACGCTGCGTGAACGCGGGATTTTTTGTGTACTTGTTGCCCTTTTTTAATGATATGTTAAATTTGATAAAAATAGTACTTATTGGCCTGCAATAGATCCTTAGGGGTCGTTTGGTAGGGTGCATTAGATAAGCTAATACATGCATTAGCTTTGTGTATTAATAATACATTATTTGGTAGTCATTTTGAACCCATGCATTAGTTATACTTCCTATTTGGTATTAGCCTATGCAAAACTAATGCATAGAAAACAATGGTATTAGCAACGCAATGGGTTTTAATGCATGCATTAGCTTAGTGAAAGACAAAATTGTCCTTCAAAATTTTTGCTTGATTAAAATATGCTAGTTAGTATATTAATGCAACAAAATAATTGAAATAATGAGAAATAAAATTATATCCCTAGTAAATAAATAAATACTTAGCATATTTCTTTTTTGATAAATAAATATTTAATTTTATTTTACAATATAGGTAGATAAATAAAATAATTTTTTAAAATTTTTTCATATAAAAATATTTCTCAACATATGTTACTTTTAAAAAGTTAGAGTGTGGACTAGTTTGAAGGCATTTTCGTAAACAAACAATTCTTTTAGAAATTGTGCAGTACTTTAATACATCAAACCAAACAATGAATAAGAAATATGTCAGCATAACTAATGCAAGCATAACTAATACCAACAACAACAACAACCCAGTATAATCCCACTTAGTGGGGTCTGGGGAGGGTAGTGTGTACGCAGATCTTACCCCTACCCTAGGGTAGAGAGGCTGTTTCCAAATAGACCCCCGGCATCTTTCCCTCCAAAAACTTCCCACCTTGCTCTTGGGGAGACTCGAACTTACAACCTCTCGGTTGGAAGTGGAGGTTGCTTACCATCAGAGCAACCCCTCTTGTCACCATATTCAGTATTACTAATACCAGCATTACTAATACACCATATTCAGTATTATTCTTATGCACCCTACCAAACGACCCCTTGGTGGTTCGACCCTTTCCCGGACCCTTCGTATAGCGGGAGCTTAGTGCACTGGGCTGCCCTTATAATATTTATCGGTCTACGGCTAGTGAGAAAGCATTATTTTTGGTGTAGTACACGAGTGAGGTGACTAGAAGTTTGGTGAGATGTCAACTGAGTTAATGCATGTGAGGATTATATTTTCTTGAGGGAAATCTTATTTATCTACTTCTTGTCAAGTTGTTTAGATGTGGAAACTGGGCTAATATTCTTTAGGCATAAGGTACAATCTACTTCTAGTTCAAGTGATGAAAAATGAATGGTTGATGCCAACTTTTTGTTGTCAATTTTCTTGTATGTGTGTGTGTAGACTAATATACAAAATACAAACGATGAAACATTCCTTTCCCATGAAAAAGTTTCAATTCATTCAGGTTTTCCCCATCCAGTGGTTGGTTTGCTGTCTGATTGTCAGTTATTCATTATTTTTTTGTACCTTCGGGTTCGAGCCGTGGAAGCCGCCACTAACCGTTGCATTTGGGTAGGCTGGCTATATCACGCCCCTTGGGGTGCAGCCCTTCCCTGAACCTCGCATGAAAGCGGGAAGTCTTGTGCACTGGGCTCCCCTTTGGTTTATGCACTCTGCACTGTGGTGATAATGACTTTGATTTGGGTATTTATTAGGATTAGCTGTAATGTGCTGTATTATGATTGTGTATCTGTGCATAATGTGAATCTTTTGATGTATTAGTCTTCTTTATATTTCTGTATTTGAGTTATAATGAGTGGCAATTTCTGGCCTCATATTTCTGTTTTGGAATTTTATGTGGACCCTGTTGCTGTAGGCCTCATGTTTCTGCCAGTAGATTGAATTGTTGATTTGGTACTTCTTCTCTGCCATTGATAGTTTGATCTCTAAATCAAGACCTTTCATGTCTGATTTGGTTCTTGACTTTATTGATTGTGGGGTGGATAGATTGAGGGACCACACTTCTTTTGGTCAGTGAGGTTTTAATCTAGTTTTATCAGATGTTTAATTATCTGTTTACTTATAGATTATCTTATATCAAGACAATAATCGACGAACTGTTAAGCGAAGCAAGATTAATGTACATTTTGCAGGTTCGGGATTGAAGAGGTAGCGAAGCAAAAATGGGAGCTGGTGGTAATATGTCTGTTCTAACAGGCAAGACTGGCGAAAAGAAGAATCCTCTTGAAAAGGTACCAACCTCAAAGCCCCCTTTCACAGTTGGTGATATCAAGAAGGCCATCCCACCTCATTGCTTTCAGCGGTCTCTCATTCGTTCATTCTCCTATGTTGTGTATGACCTTATACTGGTGTCTGCCTTCTACTACATTGCCACCACTTACTTCCACCTCCTCCCGTCCCCGTATTGCTACATTGCATGGCCTATTTACTGGATTTGTCAGGGTTGTGTTTGCACTGGTATTTGGGTTATTGCGCACGAATGTGGCCACCATGCCTTTAGTGATTACCAGTGGGTCGATGACACTGTCGGGCTTATCCTCCACTCTGCTCTGATGGTTCCTTACTTCTCTTGGAAATATAGTCATCGTCGCCACCACTCCAACACTGGCTCTCTCGAGCGTGATGAGGTCTTTGTGCCTAAGCCGAAATCACAACTTGGATGGTATTCAAAGTACTTGAACAATCCACCAGGCCGGGTTATGTCACTTACAATCACCCTTACTCTTGGCTGGCCATTGTACTTGGCTTTCAATGTTTCTGGCCGACATTATGATCGCTTTGCATGTCACTACGACCCTTACGGCCCAATCTACAATGACCGCGAGAGGCTACAGATCTTCCTTTCTGATGCTGGAGTTCTTGTAGCTGGTTATCTACTATATCGTATTGCATTGGTTAAAGGGCTAGCTTGGCTCGTATGTATGTATGGCGTACCCCTCCTAATAGTGAACGGCTTCCTTGTCTTGATCACTTATTTGCAGCACACTCACCCGTCATTGCCTCACTACGATTCAACCGAATGGGATTGGCTTAGGGGAGCTTTGGCAACCGTCGACAGAGACTATGGCATTCTAAACAAGGTCTTCCACAACATCACCGATACTCACGTAGTCCACCATCTGTTCTCGACCATGCCACACTACAATGCGATGGAGGCAACAAAAGCAGTCAAGCCATTACTCGGAGACTACTACCAATTTGACGGAACCCCGGTTTTCAAGGCAATGTGGAGGGAAGCAAAAGAGTGTATCTATGTTGAGAAAGATGAAGCATCTCAAGGCAAAGGTGTTTTCTGGTACAAAAACAAACTCTGAACTTGGAATTTGGAATTGATCTTTGGTTATGTTTGGTCCGAGTCTAAGAGTCTAAGCATGTATTATGGATTTGAAGTTAATTTAGCTAGTGTTTTGTACTTGTTAGTAAAGGGAGGTTTATGTTTGATGAAACTGAAAGAAAAAGAAGGGTGAAAAAATAGAGGAACAAAGTGCATCCTCCACCTCCCTTTAGTATGTAATCTTTATGTAATGGACTACCAGTTTTAAGTTATGCCTTTGGGAAGACTATAATGAGCAATCTAAAAGGTACTGAGTTTTTGTGTATGTCTACAATTTTATTACAGTTTTTATTTTTGTTTTCTCAGTTTGAACTTGAAAGAGGATTCTGCAATTTCATATTTTACTACTATTTCTAAATGTGCAATGGGATTATAATAAACATTTGACAATATAACACTTGGGGTCCTAGTTAGTTTGGAGGGCGGTCATCCATACGTAGGGGTGTACAAGCCAAATTATCATGCAGAACCGAACCGACGAACCAAGTCAAATCGAAGAAAAAAATTAGACTTGTGGTTTGGTTTGGTTGGTTTGGTGTTGGAAAATAAAAAACTGATCACTCTTGGTTTGGTTTGGCATTAACATAAAATAAGTCAAACTCAATCTATACCAATCTGACGTTATATATAAAGAAATTTTAAAAAATTTATACAAAGAAATAATCGTTAAAATCTAATTTGTAAGTACTTTTTAAATTATTTTACAGTTTTTAATATTTTGAGATATTATTTATTTGTGAGCTTGTAAATTCATTATCCACTAAGTAGATTCTATCTACATAACCTAAATATCAAGCCCAAACTAAAACCTAGCAAGACAAAAGACAATAAAATAGATTATTGAAAATTTTACCTCGTATAGCAAATGATAACACCTTATTTATTTTACTAAATGATTGCAAATTGTGAATAAGATTTTAGAACTGTTAGGATTTTATGTTATTTATGTGTAGCTATGCATATTTTTTTTCTTACGTGGGATGGTTATTTGCCTTCTTTTGTCCAACAAAAAACACCAAATTGAAGAACTACTATAACATAGAAAGGATTAACGAAATGTTCACATTGCAAGTGGGAGAGAATTTTTAATCTCTTACAGTGATCGGAACCAATAAAATTGGAGGTTTACAACAACAAAGTGCAGGAAACATGTACTGGGTCAACTTCCCTGAAAAAATATAATCACTTGCTCAACATAGTCTTAAGAGTTTCAGGATTTTTTTTTTGGATAGGTAAATACAACGTTTTATTGCACATTAAACTACTTAAGAAATGTATGTTGGAATTGTATTTCATACATTTCTGAGATGTTCTTTACTTTCTTACCCATCCAGCAGTAGTTACTTCTATAAATCTTAGAACATGCAATAAGGCTAAGAAATAATGGTACATGGAAGAAAAATGGACTTCACCTTCCTCTAAACATACGTAACATCTTAAGCATATGATTTCACCAGCATGTGGGAGGTTTGCTCGAGTTAGGTCCTTATGACATGTAGTCCACTCCAAGAAAATTAGCTCTGGTGTTGCTTTGCTATGCCAAATACACCTCCAAGTTCTTGTTCAAGATTAATCAGTAGTTTTTGAAAAGAACAGATAATAGGACTTCATCAACTGAGAAAAAATTGTAGGTACTTCTATTCCATTTAACAGAATTAGGTTCACTATATCACTACGTAGAAGGCTGACTGCTTCAAGAATTTCTGTAAGAGGGGAAGTTCTTTCTATTCTCTATTTACTGCAGTTTCTCTTGAAAGCAAACTCCTACCCTAATTAATCTTGCATCGAGCAATGATTTCATATAGATCTGCAACCATTTCTTGTAACAAGATCAATAAGTAATTATGGATTTAAAAAATCCATCTCAACAACAATTCCATGTAAGAATGCTTTTACATTTTATGTCTAAAAGGATATAAATTTAGAAGATTTCTCACTAATGTATAACGTAAATTGAAAGTAAAACTGAAAGTGAGAGTTCTTAGTACATAGAAAATGATAAAAGGTTGAATAAATATTTTTCTATAGAAAGAGAAGGACCAGAAGCATGAGGGACGATACAACCAATCAGAGGACAAAGAAGTGCAGAAGAAATTGTAAAGCAGGAAATAACCAATTCCAGGTTTTAAGAAAGAAGCTTTGGCAGCATTACATTAGATGCAGAAACCTTTAGGTTATGCCAAATATATAGAAGCACTTATCAAAATCAATAATGAATGCCAAAAATATGTAATCGCTTTCAATCCTGCACTTTGATCACACCCAACTCTAGTCCTAAAAAGGATAAGCGATCGTTGCAAATATAATCCGGTCTAAAAGTCCGGAATCGAATCCCACAGAGAACTAAGGCTTAATTATATTTGTTTAATATCACCACGAAGACAAGATTGAAAATAAATAAATAACTGAAAACTAACTATGCTTGAATTGTAAACAATTGAAATAAAGGTCTAAGGTAATGGTTTCATCCGTTGTTGATTTCCTTAGTTGTATGTTTCTTATAGCTTTGACTTAATTGCCTCTATCAATCATGAATTCTCCAGCTATCATAAATCTCTCTCAAACAATTATGATAATTTACTAGACGCACTCTCTCAAGCTACGCTAGCTGGATTCGCATTGCAGTTCACTTAGATCGCACCCGAGGTATCGTTATCTCTAATCCAACCTCTAAACCCTCGGTTATGGTTCTCGCCTATACTCCGGGAATAATGTTGTTTAAACAACTACCTAAATATGCACTCTCTCTCAAGTAGATACATAATAAATAGGAGCGGATAATTGAGGATCCTTTCAATTATTCAAAATCAAAACGTAGTTGAACAAATAGAGATTAACAACCAACTCGAAACTATATTAATTTAACAACCAATTCATCCCCAACGGGTTTTACCAAAACCTTAGATAATAAATTAGCTACTCATAATAGTATGTAAAACTACAATATCAAAAGTCATAACCAACAATGAAAAATAAGAAGAGGAAGAAAAAACTTGTTGAAGAATTCCCCGCCTTGCTCTTAATGTGTTCTTGCTTCCTTAGGTCTAATTTGTATCCAAAATATATCCCCCTTTATCTTTTGGCCGGTCTCCTTTGTTTAATATAGAGTATAGGGCTTAAAATCCTGTGTTTGTACTTTGGTACCTGAAATTTTCGCTTCCTGCCGCGGTCCCACCGCGGTTACGCCAGGACCGCCGCCAGAATAGTCCTCTGAATCTTTGATAATGTTCTGCCGTGGTCCTACCATAACTGCGGTTTTTTACTCTGTTCCATTTAGAATTTGGAAAAATATAAAACATGGAAGTTGTAGGCCTTTGAGTTAGATTTTCAACCATATATTTTGGAGCCCAAATAGAGTTTTGAGAAAAAAGTTATGTCTATTTTACTAGACAGTGTGCAATATGCCTCCTCGAGTCCTCGTTCGTACTTAATTATCAAATTTGACCCCCGAATACGATCCCGGCTTAATTCCTTGGGCTTTTACTCAGACTTCAAAGCTCCAAATCACTTTAATTCATTCCATAACATCTATATAGCTCGGAATCACTCCTACAAGGCATAAAACACACTGTTAGTGCAAAATACTAGCGATTAAAGCGCAAACTCAACTAAAGTGCAGTAAATTAGAGTGTAATAGTCGACTAAAATACGTAATTATAGCCTATCATCATACTTCAAGAAGGAAGACATGGAAATTCAGCTTGCATAAACTTGAAAATCGTAGGTAAAAGTGGATTTTTCCTTCATTTGATTGAAAGGAAGGATCTAAGATTTGAGAAATACAGTCTCTTGCAAATTTTGCCTACATTTGTTAAGCCTATATTTGACAATAGTTTCTAGTACTTGCAATATTTACTATTTTTTTTAACAAGTCCCAACTTCATTTATAAATTAAACAACATCGCAAGCAACACAGTTCATGAAGTATGAAGCGAATCTCCAGTTGAGTTAGAAGAAAACCAAACAAATCATAACTGATCCAAAAATAAAATCATTTCTCAGAAAGCACCAAAATAGCAAGGAATGGTAGAAAAATAGAGTACATAATAATAAGCTGTTTCAAGAAAAAAAAATAAGGAAAAGGCACCGCCTCCTATTTTTTTAATGGGTAATTATCCCCTAAATGGATATTTTTGACAATGCCATACTGATAAATTAGTAGTGTGTATTTTTAATGCTTTTTCTTGAAGAGAAAAAGATACAAAAGGGAAAAAGAAGAAGATGAAAGAGCATTAAGGAAGATAATTGTGATTGTTTCTGTTCTTCGAACCCCCCAACGATAGAAAGTTATTTATGAAACTTATTTAAAGATACTTGAAAAATATTGTGCAACAGAAGAAAAATATCATGTAGCTAAGAGCTTAAATTAATAGATAGGCTTAAAATAAGAGCCAAGGAGAAAGCTTATTAGACAGACTTGTAAGTCAGCCAAGCAAAGTGCCACACAAATAATATTAAGAGAGCTTTCCCTAAATTGTTGTTATCCACATTTTACCTCAGATAAGAAAGGATACACAATCTTAAAATCAAGCATGAAGTTTTTTTTTTCAAGTATTAAGAATTCCAAAACACCTCTTAACATTATAAATTGGGAAATATAAACTGAATTCCTATCAAATCATGGTTTGGCAACCTCAAGTTTCATAACAAAAGTTTCTTCACACTTAAATACAAAGATTCCTAGTGTACTACTCTTTACTTCATATGGAAATTTGGTCTTTGTATCTAAATATTAAAGTATTGTCGTGTACACACAAACATAAAAAAATATAGTAGAATGTCTTAGCTTCTGTGCTTAATTTCTAGCATCGTATACAAAATTTAGTTATTTTATTTTGAAATAGCGAGGGTTTTGTAGGCATTAGGAGAAAGTTAAAATATGCCAATAATAGACATTTTCGAAATAAAAAAGAATGCTAACTTTTCGTTTACAGTTAAAATTTAGTAAAATATCTATCTACAAATAAGCCTATGAAAAAATAATTGTAGAGTTGGAATAGTGAAGTATTATACATTGCATCGCATGAAGCCATAATTAAAGCAATATTTACTTTCACATGCTATAAAAGAAATAAATTACCTTCCAAATATGGTTAAAGAACTGAAACAAAGATACTACATGATGTCTTGCTTGTGGAATGGCGACAAGATGACTAAAATTACACAATTATATTAGTACAATAATAACAAATACGATCGATTCATTTTCCTGAGCTGGCATCTTACTATTGCACAAATACATTACACAGTGCTTATAATTTCGCATACCCAATCTCTCTTTATACATTGTTTGAGGATTGATTAGTTGAAATAGACCAAGAAAATAGTTAAAACAGATAGCATAAATATGTGCAGCTATCTATTTAGGATCATAAAGTATTTCCTCACATAATAGAAAGGATAAGAGGAGGTAGTACGTATTTCTTCTTGAAACATAAAAAAGTAAACAAGAATTTTTATTTTTATTCTACTACGCTTCAAATTTTACCTTAGCAACTCTTATCCGAGCACAGTTCCACAGGAATAAATATAGCGGCATCCTTGATGCCTGCAAAAAAAAATATTTCAGCTAATTACTCATTTAAAATGACCAAAGCCTTTAATCCGTCAAAAGATAAAGGAGACAAAAAAATATTAAAAATAAAGAGCACTTTAATGGAATTCAGCATATACTCGCAACTCATTTATAAAGACCACAACCTCTCATGTATCAAAGATAATGGATACTAAATAAAAAAGATTTAACCTAGAGCTAACAGTAAGTACTTTTCTTCTTTCTCATGATTCGAGAGCTTAGTCCATATCATTTCAGGATGATATGTCAACTAAACATTACTGTGGACAAAACTAACAATTGGCTAAATTTAAACGTTTGTTAAATGTTGTCTGATTAAAATCTCCATATGGTTAGTGTTTTCAACCATGTCACTACAGTATTGATGAACGAATTCCTCATATCAACATGTTCATATTCAACTTAAAGAGTTAGTTTCGGAATTTGTCACATGTGTATCTTAGAAAATCAACTAAAAGTCATTATATGATATTTAATAGCCCAATGAGGTTAGACATGTAGCAAGGTATATGCCTCACCTCTAGACAGCATTACACCATAAGATATTAGAAGAAGTTTAATAACTCAATGAGGTTAGACTTGTAGCAAGGTATATATCACACTTTTAAACGTCATTACACCATAAGGCATTAGAAGAAGACATCAAAGGTTTCATTAGCAAATTTAACATACTCATTTAGCAACCTATAATATGGGTTCAATGTACAAAAAAATAGAGAACATGAAAATACAAAAGAAAGAAAGAAATCAAACAAGCAATAGAGGTATTCCTAAATAAATACATTAGAACAAAATCAAGGAAAGCAGTATTGATGCAATATGAATTGCCAGTACAATTATTGATCGTTCTAGTAAACCACACTAATGAAAAGATACCTACCTCTAAGATGCAGGATATCACTTGTTTTGATGGTAGTATAATGATACACCAAGTGCATGGGAAATGTAAATCCTGTAAATACAAAGATGAGTTAAAAACATCATATGCACATTCAGATAATACTAAAAGATAGAAGAATACATACCAATAAATATTCATATCTTTGCATAGATTACAGAAATTATGATGTTCAACTATACCACATCTATTAACTTCTCGTCATCAGAGCTCAAGTATCAACGAAACCCCTTTCATTCCATTTCGGATAAGATTTAAGCATGTCACATGTGCCCAATAAAGACTGAATTTTTATAGGGTTTAAATGAAAATATATGAGAAATATCCAGAGACTACACACTTTAATTTCTAATCTAAGAATACCTTAAGGTGAGAATCTTAAAAATATTTACCACTAAATCAACTAAGCAGCCTGAAGAATAGAAAAAAGCACCGAAGAAAGTTGAGAAACACTCCAAAATAGAAAGCTGACACTTATAGGAAGCGAAGGAGAACTCTGAAGTTGAGCAATAAATGTATCACCATAGAAAAAGGGCTAAAAGGGATACCTAATGAGCAGCGGATGTTTGAAGAGTGACATGAAATTCAGCATCATTTATTTTCCTAAAATTCAGTCTTGCACAATACCGGATAATGGCAACAAAAATATTCGCAAAGCATTAAGAAATTCGATGCCACGACCCGGATTTTCCACCATCGGGATCGTGATGGCGCCTACTCATGGTAGCTAGGCAAGCCTACTCAATTACCTTTCCATCACAAAATAGTTATTTTAACAGTTCATAGCATCAATATATAACATAAAATTTAATAAGAACAATAGCGGAAGTCTGATTTATAAATACGAATCAAAATGCGGAACAATTATTAATAGCCTGTACCCAAGATTTGGTGTCATAGTACTCACGAACTACTAAGAATATACTAAATACAATGGTCTGAAAGAAACATATAAACTGTCGGTCTTGAAAACAATGAGGCAACAGTCTAAAATAGAGCATAAAAAAGAGACGCCGGGCCTGCGGACGCCTGCAAGGCTACCTCGGTCTCGTGAAAATGAAAGCCTACTCCCGCACTACTGCTGCTGCTCCTCCTCAAAACCTGGACCTGTGCAAAAATACACAGAAGTATAGCATCAGCACAACCAACCCCATGTGCTGGTAAGTGTCTAGCCTAAACTCGGCGAAGTAGTAACAAGGCTAGACTGGACACTACATAAACCTGTGCAGTTATAAATATACAGCGAAAAATCGAATACAAGGCAATTAACAACATGGAAGGGGAAACATGCTATGGGGAGATACGACATTAACAGTAATCCCAAGAAACAAAATTAAAGCAGCTTAGATTCACAATGAACAAGGAATCAATACTCAATACAAACACATGGTTTCAATAACTATTGCGCCGTGCAACCCGCTCCATAATTACCATTGTTGCGACGTGCAACCCGATCTACAAATACCATTGTTACGGCGTGTATCCCGTCCTATACCATTTATCAGGTATCATTATTGCGGTGCGCAACCCGATCCTCATATATTATTGTTGCGGCGTGCAACTCGATCCTCAATATCATTGTTGCGGCGTGCAACCCAATCCTCAATATCATTTAACAGTCTGACTTCCTCAAACAACAGTCACAAATTAAGGGACATAAAAATAAGCAAAATATTTGATAAAAATCCCGACAAGGGAAAGAACCAACAAGCTCAACCAAATGTCCCGGCAAGGGAATAATCAACAACGCTTTCTCTTTCTTAACTTTCTTATCTTATAAACCACTCTACCATTTGAGCCAACACTCCAAAGAATCAAGTTATTTTATACATTCTTATCACAATTCGAGCCAATGCTCCTAGGGGTCAGATGATCATATCACCGTTCACATGTTATTCACAATATATAGAAATCCTCCAATACATGTGAAATTCACAACCAATTCATGATAATCACATTATAAGGACTCACGGTCATACTAGACACCAAGGTATAGATACTCATCACCATGCCTATACATCGTACTCAATCACATAGCAATTAGCAACAAGACTCAACTCCTATTCTCTCAAGATAGGGTTAAACCAAACACTTACCTCAAAGCTTTAAAATCCATTTAGTCCTCAATTATCGCTTTACCTCGCAGTTTCACCTCCAATTCGCTCGAATCTAATCACAAATTGCTCAATTACCTTAATAAACACTATATGAATCAATTTAAATGCATAAAAATAATTTTCCCAAGTTTTTTCCAAAAATTCCAAAAAATGCCCCCGGGCCCACGTGGTCAAAACCTGAGGTTCGAACCAAAACCCGGTTACACATTTCCACACGAGTTCATTTATATGATTTATTTTGAAATCGGACCTCAAATTGAGGTCCAAATCCCCAATTTTAGAAACCCTAGGCTCTACCCTAAATTCTCAAATTTCTCCATTAAAATCTTAGTTTTAAAATTGAAATTATGTTTAAGGACGTTAGGAGTGAAGAAAATAAGTTAGAAATCACTTACCAATCGTTTTGAAGAAAGAGAATCGTTAGGAAAATTGCCTCTTATGTTTTGGGTTTTGACAAAGTAAAAAATAACTGAAAACCCGACTTTATATACTTTACTGAAGGCTGGCACGGACCGCACAAAAATGCACTGCGGCCGCGCCGAGTAAGGGAAGAAATTGACTCTCTGAACTTGCCCAGCACGGACCGCACGAATTTGGTGCGCGGCCGCACTGGTGGAATGACCCTAAAGACCCCTCTCTGAATCTTCCAGCGCGGACCGCGATGATATGGCACGCAGCCGCGCTGGTCGAACTGGAATCCATTGGCCCTCTAAACCTAGCAACGCGGACCGCGGAGAAATGCACAACGGCCGCGCGGCTTCCAGAGCGGACCACGCGGAAATGACCGCGGCCGCGCTGGGGGCCTGCAACACCTGATACTTTTAAGTCTAAGACCTCTCGGGACCTACTCAAAACTCACCCGAGCCCTCGGGGCTCCAAACCAAATATACATATAATCTCAAAACATACTACGGACTCATCTGTGCGATCAAATCGCCTGAATAACATCACGAATCATCAGTTTGGGTCTCAAAACCCATGATTTCTTTCCTCATTCCATAAAGTATCAAGTTTATGATTTCTAGCTCAAAACACGTCAAATGACGTCCGATTTCGATCAATTTTGCAGGAAGTACTTAACACATATTTAAGACTTGTTCCGGGCATCGGAACTAAAATACGAGCCCGATACCATCACTTTTTGACCAAATTTTATTTTTATTTTCCTTAAACATTTTCAGAAAACAATTTCATGAAAAAATTCATTCCTCGGGCCTGGGACCTCGAAATTCGATTCCGGGCATACGATCAAGTCCTATATTTTTCTATGGACCCTCCGACACCGTCAAATCACGGGTCCGGGTCCGGGTCCGTTTACCAAAAATATTGACCGAAGTCAACTTTAACCATACTAATATTAGAATTCATCATTTTTCACACAGAATTTATATTTAAGTCTTCCGGCTACACGCCCGGACTGCGCACTCAAATCGAGACAAATAAAAGTGAGATTTTCAAGGCCTCGGAAGCACAGAACGAATGAGGAAACAGGTGATGACCGTTTGGGTCATCACATCCTCCACCTCTAAAACAACCATTCGTCCTCGAACGAACAAAAGGAAGAAGTACCTGAGTCAGGAAATAGATGAGGATAACGGCTCCGCATATCAGACTCAAACTCCCAGGTCGATGCCTCAGGAGGCTGACCTTTCCACTGGACACGCACTGAAGGAAAACTCTTCGACCTCAACTGTCGAACATGCCGATCTAGGATAGCTACCGGCTCCTCCTCGTAGGACAGATACTTGTCCAATTGGACAGTGCTGAAATCTAACACGTGGATAGGATCGTTGTGATACCTCCGAAGCATGGACACATGAAACACTGGATGTACGACTGACAAGCTAGGTGGCAAGGCAAGTTTATAAGCCACCTCTCCCACACGATCTAGAATCTCAAATGGGCCAATGAACCTAGGGCTAAGCTTTCCCTTCTTCCCGAATCTCATTACGCCCTTCATAGGCAATACACGGAGCAATACTCGCTCGCCAATCATAAAAGCTACATCTCAGACCTTACGGTCTGCATAACTCTTCTGCCTAGACTAAGCTGAACGAAGCCTCTCCTGAATGATCTTGACCTTATTTAAGGTCTCCTGAACTAAGTCTGTACCCAATAACCGAGCCTCTCCCGGCTCAAACCATCCGACTGGAGACCGCAATCCCGTACCATACAATGCCTCCTATGGGGCCATCTGAATGCTGGACTGGTAGCTGTTGTTGTAGGCGAACTCTGCTAAAGGCAAAAATTGGTCCCACAAGCCTCCAAAATTGATGACGCAAGCTCGGAGCATATCCTCCAAAATCTGTATAGTCCGCTCAGACTGACCATCCGTCTGAGGATGGAATGTTGTGCTCAACTGAACCTGGGTGCCCAATTCTTGCTGAATTGCTCTCCAGAAGCGCGAGGTAAACTGTGTACCCCGGTCCGAAATGATGGACAGCGGCACACCATGAAGACGGACAATCTCCCGGATATAAATCTCAGCTAACCTCTCGGATGAATAGGAGACTGCCACTGGAATGAAATGCGCTGGCTTGGTCAGCCTATCAACTATGGCTGTCCAACGGGACGGGACGGGACGAAATTCGCGGAACAGGACGGGACGACATTTAAGCGGGACGGTGGCGGGACGGGACAAACGGGACGAAATGGTCGTCTCATCCCGTCCCGCTAGTCAAACGGGATGCGACAGGACGGGACGGGTTCGTGGGCTTTAAGTGTATTTTTTTTAATAAAAAAAACGTCTTTTTTTTTAAATTACTATGTTTTTAAAGTTTGCAACGGCTAGATTTTTGACTTATTTAATAAACTTAAATGTTACTATGTTAAAACGAAAATTACTAAGTAAAGAATTATAAAATATTAAAATAAAAGACTTGTAATGAAATATTCTAGTAAATATAAATTTATAATATAGTTATTAAGTAACTAAGACAATTCATAACTAAGAAAATTTATAAAATAGTACCAGAAGCAGGGTCAAGCTGCTGTTGAATTTGATTAGAACCAGAGCCACTAAGAGTGCCAGAACTGATGGTAGGATCTATAATTTTTCCGGCTTCTATGTTAGCTTGTACCCATAAAGATTTGTGATCCCTACTTAAGTGTCTAGTTAAACCCTCCGTCCCACCACTTACTGTGTGTGCAAATTGTTGCTTACATTTTTCACAGATAGCACGATGATTGACTTTATCATGTTTAAAAAATTTCCATACAAGTAATGTTTTGGCACATTCAACCCTACGCTTACCCCTTACAGGGGGTACAAGGGGTAAAGCTCCAGACTGAGATTGACTCTGAGTTGGAGCTTATGTTGTGGGACTAGTGGGTGTTTCATCTAATTCTTCTTCCTCATTTTCTTCATCCTCATTTTCTTCATCCTTAAAAAAAATATCATTTTCAAATTGTCTTTGTAAAGTTTCATGATTTAATTGTTCTCCGACATGAATATCATAAAATGTGGGGGGTTGGAAAAATGAAGTTTCATCAACATAAGTCATATCATTAATATCCTTTCTAACTCTAGGTATAGTAGAAGGGCTAAGATTAGGATTACTACTACTTTCGCCTTTGCTATTTTTTTTACTATCTTTTTTAAACAAACCAAATATATAATTTTTCAAGTTTTAATTTTCTAGTATTTGGGCAAATTTGTTGGAGCACATTTCTAGCTTCAAATTAATTTGTCGAGTATTTGGAGTAATATTTGGGCAATTTTTTCAAGTTTTAATATTTAATCACGGTGCACTCCTTCCATCTCCTAATTTTAATATATAATTTTTGTGTATCGTTTTAGTGCTTAATTTTTGTGTTTACTTTACGTATTATATTTCCGTATTCCATTTGTGTGTTTAATATTTGTGTTAGCTTTTTAAATTTAATTTCGTATTTAAATTATGGCACCTAAAAATATATTTGGTTTGTTTAAAAAAGGTAGTAAAAAAAATAGCAAAGGTGAAAGTAGTAGTAATCCTAATCCTATCCCTTCTACTATACCTAGAGTTAGAAAGGATATTAATGATATGACTTATGTTGATGAAACTTTATTTTCCCACCCCCCCACATTTTATGATGTTCATGTCGGAGAACAATTAGATTATGAAACTTTACAAAGACAATTTGGAAATGATATTTTTTTTGAGGATGAAGAAAATGAGGAAGAAGAATTAGATGAAATACCCACTAGTCCCACAACACAAGCTCCAACTCAGAGTCAATCTCAGTCTGGAGCTTTACCCCATGTACCCCCTGTAAGGGGTAAGCGTAAGATAAAGTCAATCATCGTGCTATCTGTAAAAAATGTAAGCAACAATTTGCACACACAGTAAGTGGTGGGACGGGGAGTTTAACTAGACACTTAAGAAGGGATCACAAATCTTTATGGGTACAAGCTAACATAGAAGCCGGAAAAATTATAGATCCTACCATCAGTTCTGGCACTCCTAGTGGCTCTGGTTCTAATCAAATTCAACATCAGCTTGACCCTGCTTCTAGAACTATTTTATAAATTTTCTTAGTTATGAATTGTCTTAATTACTTAATAACTATATTATAAATTTATATTTACTAGACTATTTCATTACAAGTCTTTTGTTTTAATATTTTATAATTCTTTACTTAGTAATTTTCGTTTTAACATAGTAACATTTAAGTTTATTAAATAAGTCAAAAATCTAGCAGTTGCAAACTTTAAAAATATAGTAATTTTTGAAAAAAAACTAGACGTTTTTTTATTAAAAAAAATACACTTAAGGTCCACGAACCCATCCCGTCCCATTCCATTCCGTCCCGTCCCGTCCCATCTCATCCCGTTTAACTAGCTGGACGGGATGGGACGACTATTTCGTCCCGTTTGTCCCGTCCCGTCCCGTTTCGTCCCGTCCCGCCGCCGTCCCGCTTAAATATCGTCCCGTCCCATCTCGTCCCACAAATTTCGTCCCGTCCCGTCCCGTTGGACAGCCACAGTGCAAGTATACACATTTTTGCATGCCAAGGAGGAAGGTAAACGATTGGAAAAACAAATGATGTCATATGCCCCACCTGTATTAAGTTACTACTAGGGAGGTGTGAAATTATTTTAGCAAAATTTAAATTTTTTCGATTACCTGGTAATTACATTAAAAAAAATTGAGTTTCATTTTGATTTTCTTTTCGATCAATAACAACTACAACATTATCAATTTGTCATCATATCTTATTATCACTACTCATGGAGGAGGAAACACTTTCTCTTTGATGAAATTGAGAAGTTTTATTTTGTATCTCATACAACTGACACTAGTTGTATGAGACTCATTTTTGTCTCACAAAATTGTGGACCACAATCTTACACTTCTGTATCCACAGAATTCTGGGTCAACAAAATTGTGAAACAAAAAGTTGTGAGAACGACAAAGGTAGAAAAGAAATGACACCGGTGTAGCCACTTTAAAAGATTGTTATTTCAAAATTAGTCAGTGCATATTAAATTTTCGTTTTAGTTCAAATTTTCAAGAAAAAATATCATGAATTATCCTGAAATGAAGATTTTTAATTTAAAATTTAGGGCAAAATAAGTACTGATTAATCTCTAAATAACATTCCTGAGAATGACCGTTTACACTTGCCCCAATTGAAAGCCTCAAAATACACAAGTTTTGCATAGTGTTACCCACTTCTATTTTTTCTGTATGTAAGCTAAAGTACAAAATGATATATGTGGATGAATATTCATAATAATTCTTGAGCATTTGGCTAGTTGAATGTATGGACAAGTTTTATTACTGTACACCAACATAAATTTTCCTGACGGCTGGAATAAATTCTTAATTCCATAATGAGGTATAAACTTTCTTGCTGGCACACACAGGGAATGATGCAACACTAATTCAGTAAATTCATGCGAACTCAGTATTTTTAGTGGGCGTTTGTACATAAAAACTGTGAAACTTCATAAAAAAAGTTTGGAAAAAAAAAAATCAAGATGAAAATGATATTTGAAAATTAGAGTTGCGTTTGGACATGAATACAATTTGGAGCTATCTTTGTATTTTTGTGAGTGCTTTGAAATGAAAATTTTGAAAAATAACCTTTTGAAAACTTTCAAGTTCCGAAATATTTCGAAATTCAACTTCAAGTGAAAATTAAAATTTTTTATGGCCAAACAGTACTAATTCCGAAAAAAAGTAAAAAAAAATTGGAAAAGATTTTTTTTCTTTAATGGATTATGTAAGTGAAAATCCACTAAATATTCAATAATGTTAGATTTGAAACTATAATTTTTAAAATATAATAAATTAAATATTAAAAATTTTGCATGTCGAATTAAGTTTAAATCCTGATACCGTCGGAGCACAACAGGAGGTAAATAGTGAAAGAAGCAAGGGGAGGAATAATATAATGTCACCAAGATTTTGATTATTACATGTTCTTGGCACCATTCATTTATACTCATTTTCCACATGAAAACCCAAATAGATGCTACCTTCAACAACTCAAAATTGGGTGTCTTCTTTTGATTAAAAAAGCTACAGAATATCACCTGCTCGGAGGAGAAAATAAAAATTAATGTCATCTTTGTCCTAATAATAGTTAAAGATTTAATTGCTTATATCTAGATATATTATGTATATATTTGATCAAAAAGAAAATAAAAGGACAAATTAAATATTGCGTAATTATTCTTTGGGTTTTATTCCACTCATTATAAGAACTTTCGTTTGGCAAAGCGTTTTGTTTGTCTCAATATAAAAAAATATATTATGGTATATGACTATAAGATATATGTCATAGTCACATACAATATGAAAAAAATAAGAAAATCCAAACATGCTGTGAAATAAGAAACACAGTATATGCCATTACTATCATTCTTTTCTTTCTCATTTTTATGAGACAATCCACACGTGACAGAGAATCCAAGCTGGATCGAGCGAATAAGCTATAGGTTTATTTGAATCCAGTTTCTTTAGCTTAGACTCTATATATATATATACTAAAAATTCAAATAAATAAATACCAATAATAAAGCTCGAACCGATTAAATTTGACAGAATATAATAAAATTTTTAATTTAAATCCAAGTTTAAATCATCGATCTGCACTTGCATATAATAGCTAACATCCTAAAGTAAAGGCACATATGACATCACAAATAAGTTTTTCAATTCAACCTTTTTTTAATAGAGAAATTTTCATAAAGCATTACTTTTTTTTTGGTAATTAGCTATCTATAGATACCATTTGTTATATTACAGATTGTAGATACGTTTTTTATTGTTATAAGATATATTAGATGTAGTTAAGCTACTGTATTCATGAATACAGTAGCAAAAATAGGCGTGAATCAGGGAAGTCCAGCTAATCAGTTGTTGTATTCGAGCGTATTCGACTGTATTCATGGTGTGAAACATGGGTTTACACAGCTGGACAGATTATTGTATTCGACTGTATTCACGGCGTGAAACATGGGATTACACTGTTTTTAAACGAAAAGTGAATCAATTAACATAATAAACTCCTAATATAGCACAACAAACTCATTTATAACACACAAATTTTGTATTTCCAGTTATAAAAAAGATTCTCAACCGAAAAATACCCCAAAAATATAGCAATCTTCAAAGAAATTATATAATAAATCTGAATACATAAATTATGTTAATTAAAAAAACATGTGAATACATTCATGGCATATAGCGAGACAATGAATACAATAAAATACATAGAATACAGCGGGATACATTGAAATACAATGGATAAAAAATAGTGAATACAATAAAATACATGGAATATAGCGAGATACATTGAATTACAATGAGAAAAAAGACAATGAATACAATGAAATGCATGAAAATACAACGTGATATATTGAAAATACATTAAAATATATTAACAAAAAATCAAGTTGCTCAGCGCCAAACTCCGTCGTCTTTGTTCAAGAACAAACCCTAATTTTCGGGAATTCGTCGTCGAGCAAAAACCCTGAATCTCACTATTCCCATGCATCCCGTACATAGTAGTTAACAGATTTAGCCGCTGCAAGAACATAGTCGTCATCAGGGCGGACCTACATGGGGACTAGAGGGGTCACCGGAACCCCTTAGCCTCGGCAAAAATCGTGTATATATAATATGTACATACAACGAGGACCCTTAAATATTTTTGATGTGCCCCCAAGCTTAAAAGATTGATTGCACGGCTGGTTTAGCATACCGCATGCTATTACCTACGTTCGAGCCCCAACAACAGCCTTTTTTTCATTTTATTTTTTCTCTTTATTTTTTTCCATCTATGAATACAAGGTAGTATAGACAATTCCGTATTTACTGCTCATTTTATTTTTTATTTTTTTCTCTTTATCTTTTCTATGTTCATGAACAACATAGTAGTCAACTTCAACACAAATAGTCTAAATCTCCTAATTTTGAAAAATATCCTTCTTCTAGATATTGAAAAGATAATAGAGAGAAACATAAAAAGATTAAGAGCATGTTTGGAAGGCCACATAGAAATTAGATTTGGGTGTAATTACACATTTTGACATATTTATTTGGCCAAGTAATTACTTGGTCAGCATGGAATTAGGTGTAACTGGAGGGGTGTAATTACACTCTCCAATTGTCAAGGGGGAGGTGAGAATTGGTGCTAATTACACTGTGTAATTACAAGGTTATTTTTTATTTTCTTTTCTTTTTATTTCTATTTTAATTTATTTTCTTTATAACTTTTTATTTCTATTATTTTAATTTTTACCTTTTAATTTCTTTTAAAATTTTAAAATATATTTTTTTTGTACATTATTTATCTTTTATTTCTCTTCCTTTATTTCTTGTTATTTCATGTAATTGCTTATATTTTATTTTTATTTATTTTATTATTTTATTTTTTGAAACTACACCTCCTAATATTATAAATAATGAGTCATTTACAAACTTGTCATATAATGAGTGATATAATTAAAGTAGAATTTCATTGTTGAATGTGGTTATAAACTTATTATGTTTCCTAATCTAAAATTATAGTGGAACTTACTATTATTATGTTAGAATTTGACATATGCTAAATATTTTTTTTTTGAATTTTGAAATTGTGTTATATTCATGGTTCTAATTTACTTATTTTAGTAGTATTGGATCACGTCGCATGTTGTTCATTTTTTTAGTTAGAATTGATAGATCGGTTTTGTCAAACATTTGAATAATGTTATGACATTATATTTATAAATATTAATTTATTTTATCAAATATAAATTCCATGATGTTCTTACAAAAAACGTATATTTTTAATTTTTGTACGTATGTAAATTAAATATTATTAATTTAAAATATATAGGTAAATTATTTTTACAATATTAGTTATAAATATATAATTACTTATTAATGTATATTTACGAAAAATATACATCTTAAATACCAAATATAATATCATTTATACTTATAAAAATGTATAGGCATATATTTATTATATTAACTTTTAAGTTTTGATAATTACTTGATTTAAAATTTAATCTAACTATTAATTATACTTGTGCAACCAAATAGTAAACTTTTAATTACACTATGACAAACAAACAGGTCGTCGTAATTACACAACTGAGTAATTACTAGGATGTGTAATTACTACCCTAATAATTACACCAATTTCAATTACAGGTGGCTTTCCAAACAGACTCTAAAGGAAATTGGAAGGACATAAGATATTCTATTAGCAAGAAGCCAATCACTTTCTTTATCGTGATAATTAAGTTTATAAGCTTTACTATTTTCTTGATTGTATAAAAATAAGCAGTAATTCAATAAAAAAAATTCCAAAAGTAATAAAAAACTCCAAAAATCCTTATGCGATATCCGTCAATTCAATGGCATGACCGAGACTCTACTTGGATAGCTTAAAAGTCCTTTAATCTTGATATTATTTAACTTAAGTTTATGATATTTTTGAACATCCTTTCGGTCACTGATTCAAAATCATTGAGTTTATGAGGAATTAGCACGTCAGATTTTATCGTTACTAGCTGACATATCTATGTATATAGCGGTGTTCCTGCTGCGCTCAAATCCTGAGTCCGCCTCTGATCGTTATATCTGTCGAATCTAATCAAAATATGTCTTCTTGCAAGCCATCCAATAAGGCATCGTCCTTGAGTTCCAAAGTGCAATGGGCCTCAGCCCAAACCTAATAGCCCCTAGGGTGGAGCGGAGCTGCCGGTGGCCTTTTGTACACAACCAAAGGTATATGAAGGCACGACGTCAGTGGAGAGTGTCAAAGTGTCTTGTGAGAGACTTGCTTCTATGTTGGAGCCGTCGTAGGTTAGGTTGAAGCCGCAGTTGCTGCTACCGCATGTGGAGTTAGGTACCTGAAAAATATTTTTAGTAAATTAATGGTAGGTGATGTGGGTGAGAGGAATTTTGAGATTAAGCATCGTGTTTTTAGAGAATGAAGGAAGAGAATAGCATGTATCAAAATAGAAAAAGAAAGAAAATAGTGTAACTGAATAGCGTATTTAGTGGCTTAGGGGTGGGAGGTAACCAAAATTAGTTATTTTGCTATAAACATTAAAAAGTATCTATATAATATAATTTTTTAAAATGATATTTATTTAAAATAAATAAGGTGTTAACATTTGCTATAGGAGGTAAAATTTTCTTTTTAATATGCTCAAATTTAGCCCAATCCATTTACACCCCTACTAAAAAAAAAATTGCATGAATAACCGTTTATACCCTCCACCTTACACTATGGAATAAAAATAGTCATATATTTCAAATTTATGAAGAATAATCCATATTTAAGGAATTTTATGGGGATAAATATATGCTATTACACTTTCATAGAAATTATTGGGCGCCAAGTACAAATTCAATTTAATTAGTTAGTTGTATTAGATTGTGGATAATGATAATTTCATCAATGTAGGTGTCTTGTGTATATTTATAGATGGACTATATATGTAATTAAGTCCTCGTATTATTGCCTAATTTATACAACTCTATCCAAAAGGATGTTATCAAAATATTTTTTTACATTATACCAAGTTGTTCGGTTTGAGTTTAAATGGAGCGGTGTGAGCAGGACTTTTTTAGGAAAAAGAACTTGAATAAGTTTTCTCATAGTAATCGTCATTTTCTATGAGTTCCCTGGCTTATCACCACGAACAAACACTCATTTTCGATTAATGTACATCGTTAATATAGTTATTTTTCTCATTAAACAATTTACATCTTTAATATTTTAAGACAAAGATGTCCGACCATGACCTAATTCTCCAAAGATGGTTTAATTGACTTTAAAAATAGTCAAAACTGTGTTGTTGAAATGAACCAATGAATTTTATTGCTTTTGTTTGATATGACAACATATACTTTCGGAGAATATGTTAGCAGCCACATGAATATATGTCCTGCACAAAAATAAATAATGTTCTTGTATATTCTATTTGAATAATTATTTTTGTTTAAAGGGAGAAGGAGTATCAATTTTTATTAATACCCTTTACAAAAATAAAAATATTGCATTATATAATCAAACAAGCAACTTAGGTCGATGTCTTAGCTTGAAGGTGAGAATTAATCTTTTTTTATTTAATTCGTCTTGATAACGGGTGATAAACTATATAAGATAAAAATTTATCACACCAAATATTTATACTTAAAACCCACTGTACTAAATAACTCAAATTAATATATCAGGTGTAATAAATATTTTCATAATTAAGAAAATATCGAAAACCTCTTCATAATTCATCAATCAATTTTCTTCACTTTCTTTTAGTTTGTGGCACCTCTTTGGCACCTAATTAAAAAACTGAGATACTATATTACACAATGCTAAGATTCACAATTAAGAATTTATTCAGTTTCCATAAGTTAAATCATTTTCATGAACTCGTGTTAACAAGGTTGACAAATCATCAGTAGACATACCTAACTTTTCATGTTTCTGTTTTAGTACTCAACTATATAATTAGAATAAGATTTATTAAAAACTTCTGACCTAAAATTACACGATTTTTTTGGGGTAAAATTTATGATTTAATTTTGAAAGATTTACGAGAAAATACACATGACTTCACACCATAACAAAAAATGGCATATCTTTTTAAGTTTTACCCTATCTAGCCCATATTGTACATATTTTGAAAGCACTGACAAATTCACAATTTGTATTCTTACAATCATTGCTTCTAAAAGCTATGGAGTTAAATATGTATTCTTACAGCCATTGTTTTCACTCTCTCTTCTTCTCACATCTTCTACATATGCTTCAAGGGGCTGAGTATTTTCTGCTTTACCCCTTGTGTCATTTGGTAGCAATATAAGAAAATTAAAAAGTAGAAGTCCACCATTGAAGGTCATTCAAAGATTTGCTTTCGAAAATTCAATTTTTTGAGTTTATTAGTTGTTTGGATTGGGTGTTGTTCCATGTGATGACCCAAAGGGTCATCACCTGTTTTTCTTCTCATTCCGTGCTTCCGAGGCCTTGAGAACCTCATTTCTAGTCGCCTTGATTTACGTGCACAGTCCGGGCACGTAGCCGGAAAGCTCAAATGTGAAATTCTGTGAAAAATGCTAAAAATTTGACATTAAAATGAATAAGTTTGACCTTAGTTAATATTTTAGGTAAACGGACCCGGACCCATAATTTGATGGTCCCGGAGGGTCCGTAGGAAAATATGGGACTCGGGCATATGCCCGAAATCGAATTCCGATGTCCAGAGCCCGAGAAATGAATTTTTATGTGAAATTATTTTCTGAAATATTTAAGGAAATTTGAAATGGAATTTGATTAGAACGTATTGGTATTAGGCCCGTATTTTGGTTCCACCGCCCATTACAGGTCTTATATGTGATTTAAACGCTTTCTGCAAAATTTAGTTGAAAACGGACGTCGTTTGACGTGTTTCGGGCTTAAAATGAAAATTTGATGTTTTATGAAAACTTGGAAGAAATTATGAATTTTGAGGTTTTAATTCGACGTATATGATGTTATTTTAGCGATTTGATCGCACGGATAAGTCCGTAGGATATTTTTGAGGTGGTGTGCATATTTGGTTTGGAGCCCCGAGGGCACGGGTGAGTTTTGGATAGGCCACGCATTGCATTTTTGAACTTGTAAAAATCTGGTATTTTTGCTTCTATCATCTTCGCATTTGCAAAGATGAGCCTCGCAATTGCGAGCTTGCAAATGCGAGCATTGAGTCGCAAATGTGAAGCCTTGGGTCTAGGCATATGATCACAAATGTGATCCATTTTCTCGCAAATGCGAATAGGGGATTTCTGGGCATTGATCGCAAATGCGAACTGAGGTTGATCGCAAATGCAATCTTGTGTTCGCAAATGCGAAAACTGGTAATCTAGTGAGGGTTCGCAAATGCAAACCCAACATCGCATTTCCCACATCTGGTCGGGGTTCGCAATTGCGAACCCCAGTTCGCAAATGCGACATCAAAGACCCAGCAAATTAATACTTAGTCGAATTTTAAGTCATTTTCACCCCACTTTCAAAATATAACTCCTTGGGCGATTTTTCAAAAACAAGTTTCATTCCAAATCATTATGTAAGTCAATTTTTACTCAATTCTTTCAATTATTAACATCAATTAATATGTTTTCCACTTAAAATCAATAATTTTCATGGGTGAAATTGGGGGTTTTGGGTAGAACCTAGGTTTTCTAAAAATTGGGGATTTGGACCTCAATTTGAGGTCCGATTTCAAAAAAAAATTACATATTTGAGTTCGTGAGGGAATGGGTAACTGGGTTTTGGTTCGAACCTCGTGTTTTGACCACGTGGCCCGGGGCAATTTTTTATTTTTTTGGGAAAAACTTGAGAAATTTATTTTTATGCATTCAAATTAATTCATTTAGCGTTTATTAAAGTAATTGAATAATTTGTGTCTAGATTCGAGCGGATTGAAGGTGGAATCACGGGGTAAAGCGATAGTTGAGGTTTGAGTGGAATTAAAGGCATCGAGGTAAATGTTTGGTTTAACCTTAGAGGGAATAGGAGTTGAGTCTTATTTGTTACTTGCTAATTGATCGAGTACGATGTACAGGCATGGTGACGAGTATCTATACATTGGTGTCTAGCATGACCGTGAGTCTTAATTTTGTTAATTGTGCACCCTTGTTTGATCCTATGAAAGTTGCAACTGAATATTGATACTAGTTGTGCCAAGTAAAAGTTGAATAGGATTGGTTATAGCTGACTCTCCTTGTTGTGATTGTTCCCTTGTCGGGATGTTTGACTTGTTGTGATTGTTCCCTTGCTGGGATTGTATTGTGTACTGTGTTGAAAGTAATGGGAGTGAGTGGTACGCCTACCACACATGATATATTGAAATGGGAGCGAGTGGTACGCCTACCACATGATATATTGAAATGGGAGCGGGGGGTACGCCTACCACGAGATATTGAGAAATGGGATCGGGTTGCACGCCTGCAACAAGATGAGTTGAATATGAAAGTTGCCTTAAACTGTAGATGTACGTACCATTATTCCTGATATTGTGTTTCTATCTGTTCCCCATTAAGCATTCTCCCCTCCTCAGTTAAAATTGTTATGTTCCTGCTACTTTTTTGTTGTACTTGTATATACATCTGCACAGGATTATCTGAAGTCTTGTCCTTGACTTGTCATTACCTCGCCGGGGTTAGGCTAGACACTTACCAGCACATGGGGTCGGTTGTGCTGATGCTACACTCTGTGCTATTTGCACAGGTCCAGGTTTCGAGCAGCAGCATTAGTACGAGAGCAGGCCTTCAGTCAAGAGAAACCCGAGATAGCCTTGCAGACGTCCGCAGGCCCGGCTTCTCCCTTATTCTCTCTTTTTAGCCTGTTGCCTCATTGTCTTCGAGACAAACAACTTATATTTTTCTTTCAGACCTTTTTATTTAGTATTTCTTAGCAGTTCGTGAGTATTATGACACCAGTCTTGGGTAGAGGCTTATATTGACTATTCCGCACTTTGATTCAGTTTTTATAATTAAGACTTTCGCTATCATTTAATTTCATTGCTTTATATTGTTTCCATAAATTGCTAAAAAGGAAAAATTATGTTGTAAGCAAAAAGTAATTAAATTTGACTTGCCTAGCTTCTACGAGTAGGTGCCATCACGACTCCCGAGGGTGAGAAATTTGGGTCGTGACAAGTTGGTATCAGAGCACTAGGTTGCATAGGTCTCATAACTCACGGACAAATTTGGTAGAGTCTGAGGGATCGGTACGAAAACGTTTGTATTTATCCCCCAAAAGCTACAGAGTTAGGAAAAACTTCACATTTGTCCCTTCTTGTCATGCGGTTCTGTTTCTCAAATACCGATTGAATTTCTACTTTGTTCTTCCGAGATGGCTAGAACACGCACTTCCTCATCCACCGCTCAGCAGTCCGAGCCCCAAGCAGTAGCCCCAGAGGCGGAGCCTCTGATTGAGTTTGAGGAGGAAGTTTCAGCCCCAGCAGTTCCGGTGGGCCCAGCTCAGGTCCTAGAAGGGTTCATGGCCAACCCAGTTCTTCAGGAAGCTCAGGTCCAATTGGTAGGCCTCATAGAGAGTTTCATCCGAGCGGGTTTGCTTCTAGTGGCTCAGCCAGCGGTGACAGGTTAGCCGGGTGCAGTAGCTCAGGTCGAGAGTGAGATCACTTTTCAGGGAGGTGGTCATGGGTCGGATAAGAGACCCCGTCATGCAGGCAGATTCAGTGGTACCTCGTCTGGAGGTAGAGATTCTTATGGTAGAGGCCATCCTCCTAGGACCTTTCAGTCAGCTCGCTAGGGTCAGCCTCAGTTTCCTCAGCTACAACATTTGCGTGGATGTTATGAGTGTGGTGAGTATGGTCACATTAAGAGGGCTTGCCTGAGGTTGAGGGGTGCTCAACCGCAGCAGCCGAGGTCTTGCTACACTTGTGGTGATCCAGGTCACATTACCAGATTTTGTCCTCGAGCACCAGGTAGTTCTCAGTATCAGGGTTCCCGTGCCATGGTTCAGGCACCAGGTGTTCCACCGCCCGCCCAGCCAGCTAAAGGTGGAGGTAGAGGTCATAGAGGTGGAGCTTAGACCGCCAGGGGCGGAGGTCAGCTAGCAGTAGATCGACCTAGGGATACAGCTAAGGGTAGTGGGGCCCAGCCCTGTTGTTACGCTCTTCAGGCCAGGCCCAAGGCTGAGGCTTCAGATGCAGTCATCACAGATATGGTTCTGGTTTGTGATCGAGATGCTTCGGTAATATTTGATCCAGGGTCCACGTATTCATATGTTCATCTTATTTCGCACCATGCTTGGTCATGCCTAGTGATGCTTTGGGTATTACTGTATATGTATCTACACCGGTGGGTGACTCAATCGTGGTTGACCAAGTCCATCATTTGCGTATTGTAGTGATTGGGGGTCTTGAGACCCGTGTAGACTTGTTGCTCTTAGATATGGTTGACTTTGATATCATTTTGGGTATGGACTGGTTATCACCCTATCGCGCTATCTTGGACTGCCATGCCAAGACTGTGACCTTAGCGTTGCCAGATATGCCTTGGTAGAGTGGAGAGGCACTCCAGGTTATTCTACCCGCAGCATCATTTCGTATGTGAAGGCTCGACGTATGGTCGAGAAGGGTTGTCTGGCCTATTTGGCCTATGTTCGTGATTCCAGTGCTGAGGTTCCTCCTATAGATTTTGTGCCTATTGTTGGGGAGTTTCCATATGTTTTCTCTTCAGACCTGCCGGGTATGCCACCCGATAGGTATGTCAACTTTTGTATGGATCTGGCTCCGGGCACTCAGCCCATTTCTATTCTGTCGTATCACATGGCCCCGCCAGAGTTAAAAAGGGTTAAAGGTTCAGTTGCAGGATTTGTTTGAGAAGGGTTTCATTAGACCTAATGTTCGCCTTGCAGTGTGCCAGTTTTATTTGTCAAGAAGAAGGACGGATCGATGAGGATGTGCATGGATTACCGGCAATTGAACAAGGTAACGATTAAGAATAAGTATCCACTGCTGAGGATTGATGATTTGTTCGACCAGCTTCAGGATGCCAGGTATTCTCCAAGATTGACTTGCGATCTGGCTACCATCAGTCGAGGATTAGGGTATCCGATATCCCTAAGACAGCTTTCCGTACTCGGTATGGGCATTATGAGTTCTTGGTCATATCATTTGGGTTGACTAATGCCCCAGTAGCATTCATGGAGTTGATGAACCAAATGTTCAGGCCATATTTGGACATGTTCGTGATAGTCTTTATTGATGATATTTTGTTGTACTCCTACAGCCAGGAGGAGCACGAGCAGCACCTTAGAGTGGTTCTTCAGACTCTGAGGGATAGTCAGTTATATGCCAAGTTCTCCAAGTGTGAGTTCTGGCTGAGTTCAGTAACATTTCTGGGTCACGTTGTATTAGCAGAGGGTATTCAGGTGGACCCGAAGATGATTGAGGCAGTCGAGAACTGGCCTAGACCAGCATCAGCTACATAGATTTGGAGTTTCTTAGGATTGGCAGGCTACTACTGTCGGTTTGTGGAGGGGTTTTCATTTATTGCAGACCTAATGACCAGGTTGACCCAGAAGGGTGCCTAGTTCAGATGGTCGGATGAGTGTGAGGCGAGCTTTCAGAAGCTCAAGACAGCTCTGACTACGGCACCGGTGTTGGTTTTTTCCACAGGAAATGGGCCTTATACCGTTTATTGTGATGCTTCCCATATTGGGCTTGGTCAGTGTTGATGCAGGATGGCAAGGTTATTGCCTATGCTTCGAGGCAGATGAAGATTCATGAGAAGAACTATCCAGTGCATGATTTAGAGTTGGCAGCTATTGTTCACGCCTTGAAGATTTGGAGGAACTATTTGTATGGCGTGGCATGTGAGGTGTTCACTAACCACAAGAGTCTTCAGTACTTGTTCAAGCAAAAGGAGTTCAATTTGAGGCAGAGGAGGTGGTTGGAGTTGTTGAAGGATTATGATGTCACCATTTTATATCATCCAGGGAAGGCCAATATGGAAGCCGATGCTTTGGGTAGGAAGTCAGCCAGTATGCGCAGTCTTGCTTATATTCCAGTCAGTCAGAGACCGCTTTCTTTGGTTGTTCAGGCCTTAGCCAATCAGTTCATGGGACTGGATGTTTCGAAGCCCAGTCGTGTGTTGGCTTGAACGGTCGCTCGTTCTTTATTATTGGAACATATCCGTGATCGGCAGTTTGATGATCCCCATTTATGTGTCCTTAGAGACACGGTGCAGTGCGGAGGTGCCAGGCATGTTACCTTAGATGCGGATGGAGTTTTGATATTGTAGGGGCGAGTTTGTGTGCCCAATATGGATGGACTTCAAGAGTTGATTTTAAAGGAAGCCCATAGTTTTTGGTACTCTATTCACTCGGGCGCCGAAGATGTATCAGGACTTGCGGCAGCATTATTGGTGGCATAGAATGAAGAAGGATATTGTTGCATATGTGGCTCGGTGTTTGAATTGACAGCAGGTTAAGTATGAGCATCAGAGGCCTAGTGGTTTATTTCAGATGACTGAGCTTCCCGAGTGGAAGTGGGAGAGGATCACTATGGACTTCGTTACCGGACTTCCGTTGACTCGAAAGAAGTTCAATGCAGTTTGGGTCATTGTGGATAGGCTGACCAAATCAGCGCATTTTATTCCAGTGGCAGTCTCCTATTCATCCGAGAGATTAGCTGAGATTTATATCTGGGAGATCGTTCGCCTTCATGGTGTGCCGGCATCTATCATTTTGTACCGGGGTACGCAGTTTACCTCGTGCTTATGGGGAGCATTTCAGCAAGAGTTGGGCATACGGGTTGAGTTGAGCACATCATTTTATCCCCAGACGGACGGTCAGTCCGAGCAGACTATTCAGATTTTGGAGGATATGCTCCGGGCTTGTGTTATTGACTTTGGAGATTCGTGGGATCAGTTCTTTCCATTAGCAGAGTTTGCCTACAATAACAGCTACCAGTCGATCATCCAGATGGCTCCTTATGAGGCTTTATATGGTAGGCGGTGTCGGTATCCGATTGGATGGTTCGAGCCGGGAGAGGCTCGGTTGATAGGCACAGATTTGGTTCAGGAGGCCTTGGACAAGGTCAAGATCATTCAGGATAGGCTTCGTTCGACTCAGTCCAGGAAAAAGAGCTATGCAGATTGTAAGGTTCGAGATGTAGCTTTCATGGTTGGTGAGCGAGTATTGCTCCGAGTGTCGCCTTTGAAGGGCGTGATGAGATTTGGGAAGAAGGGCAAGCTTAGCCCTAGATTTATTAGTTCGTTTGAGATTCTTGATCGAGTGGGAGAGGTGGCTTATAGACTTGCATTGCCGCCTAGCTTATAAGTCGTTATCCCCACCTTTTCCCCGACTCAGGTACTTCTTTCTTTTGTCCGTTCGAGGATGAACGGTTGTTTTAGAGGTGGATAATGTGACGACCCAAAGGGTCATCACCTATTTTCTTTCTTATTCTGTGCTTTTGAGGCCTTGAGAACCTCATTTCTAGTTGCCTCGATTTACGTGGGCAGTCCGGGCGCGTAGCCGGAAAGCTCAAATGTGAAATTCTATGAAAAATGCTAAAATGTTGACATTAAAATGAATAAGTTTGACCTTGGTCAACATTTTGGGTAAACGGATCCATACCCATAATTTGACGGTCCCGGATGGTCCGTAGGAAAATATGGGACTCGGGCATATGCCCGGAATTGAATTCTGAGGTCCAGAGCCCGAGAAATGAATTTTTGTGTGAAAATTGTTTTCTGAAAATATTTAAGGGAATTTGAAATGGAATTTGATTAGAATGTATTGGTATGGGGCCCATATTTTGGTTACGGTGCCCGGTACAGATCTTATATGTGATTTAAGCGCTTTCTGCAAAATTTGGTTGAAAACGGACATCGTTTGACGTGTTTCGGGCTTAAAATGGAAATTTGATGTTTTATGAAAACTTGGAAAAAATTATGAATTTTGAGGTTTAATTCGATGTATATGATATTATTTTAGCGATTTGATCGCACGGATAAGTCTGTAGGATGTTTTTGAGGTGGTGTGCATATTTGGTTTGGAGCCTCGAGGGCTCGGATGAGTTTTGGATAGGCCACGCATTGCATTTTTGAACTTGTAAAAATCTGGTATTTTTGCTTTTGTGATCTTCGCATTTACGAAGATGAGCCTTGCAATTGCGAGCTCGCAAATATGAGCATTGAGTCGCAAATGCGAAGCCTTGGTTTTGGGCATATGATCGCAAATGCGATCCATTTTCTCACAAATTTGAATAGGGGATTTCTGGGCATCGATCGCAAATGCGATCCTTGTGCTCGCAAATGCGAACTGAGGCTGATCGCAAATGCGATCTTGTGTTCGCAAATGCAAAAACTGGCGATCTAGTGAGGGTTCGCAAGTGCGAACCCAGCATCGCCTTTCCCACATCTGGTCGGGGTTCGAAATTGCGAACCCCAGTTCGCAAATGCGACATCAGAGACCCAGCAATTTCATACTTAGTCGAATTTTAAATCATTTTTCACCCCACTTTCAAAATACAACCTTGGGCGATTTTTCAAGAACAAGTTTCATTCCAAATCATTCGTAAGTCAATTTTTACTCAATTATTTTAATCATTAACGATATTTAACATATTTTCCACTTAAAATAAATGATTTTCATGGGTGAAATTGGGGTTTTTGGGTAGAACCTAGGTTTTCTAAGAATTGGGGATTTGGACCTCAATTTGAGGTCCGATTTCAAAATAAATTACATATTTGAGTTTTTGGGAAAATGGGTAACCGGGTTTTGGTTTGAACCTCGGGTTTTGACCATGTGGGCCCGGGGGCAATTTTGGAATTTTTTTTTTGGAAAACTTGGGAAATTCAATTTTATGCATTCAAATTGATTCATTTAGAATTTATTAAAATAATTGAATAATTTGTGACTAGATTTGAGCGGATTAGAGGTGGAATCACGAGGTAAAGCGATAGTTGAGGTTTGAATGGAATTTAAGGCATCGAGATAAGTGTTTGGTTTAACCCTAGCTTGAGGGAATAGGAGTTGAGTCTTGTTTTCTACTTGCTAATTGATCGAGTACGATGTATAGGCATGGTGCTTAATTTTGTTAATTGTGTACCCTTGTTTGATCCTATGAAAGTTACGACTGAATATTGATACTAGTTGTGCCAAGAAAAAGTTGAATAGGATTGGTTATAGCTGACCCTCCCTTGTTGGGATGTTTGACTTGTTGTGACTGTTCCCTTGTCGGGATGTTTGACTTGTTGTGATTGTTCCCTTGTCCGGATGTTTGACTTGTTGTGATTGTTCCCTTGCCGGGATTGTAGTGTGTACTGTGTTGAATGTAATGGGAGCGAGTGGTACGCCTACACATGATATATTGAAATGGGAGCGAGTGGTACGCCTACCACACATGATATATTGAAATGGGAGCGAGTGGTACGCCTACCACACATGATATATTGAAATGGGAGCGAGTGGTACGCCTACCACACATGATATTTTGAAATAGGAGAGAGTGGTACGCCTACCACACATGATATATTGAAATGGGAGCGAGTGGTATGCCTACCACATGATATATTGAAATGGGAGCGGGTGGTACGCCTACCACGAGATATTGAGAAACGGGATCGGGTTGCACGCCTGCAACAAGATGAGTTGAATATGAAAGTTGCCTTGTCTTTTCATTATTGCTAAGAAGTTAAACTGTAGATGTACGTACCATTATTCCTGATATTTTGTTTCTATCTGTTCCCCCTGAAGCATGATCCCTTCCCCAGTTATAATTGTTATGTTCCTGCTACTTTTCCGTTGTACTTGTATATACATTTGCACAGGATTATCTGAAGTCTGGTCCTAGCCTCGTCACTACCTCGCAGGGGTTAGGCTAGATACTTACCAGCACATGGGGTCGGCTGTGCTGATGCTACACTCTGTGCTATTTGCACAGGTCCAGGTTTCGAGCAGCAGCAGCAGCAGCATTAGTACGGGAGCAGGCCTTCAGTCAAGCGAGACCCGAGGTAGCCTTGTAGACGTCCGCAGGCCCGGCGTCTCCCTTATTCTCTCTTTTTAGCCTGTTGCCTCATTGTCTTCAAGACAAACAACTTATATTTTTCTTTCAGACCTTTGTATTTAGTATTTCTTAGCAGTTCGTGAGTATTGTGACACCAGTCTTGGGTAGAGGCTTATATTGACTATTCCGCACTTTGATTCAGTTTCTATAATTAAGACTTCCGCTATCATTTAATTTTGTTGCTTTATATTATTGTCATAAATTGCTAAAAAGGGAAAATTATGCTGTAAACGAAAAGTAATTAAATTTGGCTTGCCTAGCTTCTACGAGTAGGTGCCATCACGGCTCACGAGGGTGGAAAATCTGGGTCGTGACATTCCAATTGAGTGCAAATATCAAAAGGAGTTCAAGATTTAAATTTGAAGTGATTTGGAGTATATTTGAGCAAGATATGAATTAAATTTCATAAAAGACGCAAGGAAGAAGACGAAATCAATTTTTTGTATAATTTGGTATAATAGTGTATATGATTGTATAAACACATCTTATACACTATTATACACTTTAATACACATTTATACAAATGTCTATAGACGAACTTCTTCCACAATTTCAGTTGAAATTCTTGTTCAAAACTAGTCCAAATCTCCATAAAATAATTTCAAATTTTATATACAACCTCCTTATGCTATTTCTAACAAGTTTAAATAATACACCACTCCAAAATTCTCACTAAATCAAATTTGGAATTTAAACTCACATATTTAAGCTTGTTAAAAATCTAATTTCCACTTTCCAAGTGGATTTGGTTTGTTGAACTAATATTTGAGTCACAGTTACTGATCTGAAAGTTAACTTAAAAGCTTGAGCAATCTTTTTTAAAAATTAAATAGTAATTTTGAGAACCTATTGGAGTTGAATGTTGAGTATTAGCCTATTATTTTTGGGCTAGTTGGTTGTAAATTAAAATATGGGCTATAAAATTAAAAAATAGGGAGCCCAGTTGTTCTTATCTGAAATTTTCCCTTTAATTTTCCTATGGTCAATAGGTAGAGGCGGACTCGAGATTAATTTGAAGGTGGCGGGTACGTGAGACTAGTGCTCCCATTGAACTTTTGATCTTAAGGGTTCCAAGTAAACACTACTAGATATCCGAAAAAAGCGACCAAAATTGGTATGTCAAGAAAAGCGACCAAAGTCGGTCACTAAATTGGAGAAAATACTTAAATAATTATTCTAAATACATTAGCGACCAAGGTTGGTCGCTTTTTGGTCGATAATATGGTCAAAATATTGACCGGACTGGTCAGACTTGCTTGGTCAAAGAAATACTGAAATTAGCGACCAGCTTTGATTGCTAAAGTGGGACCCAGTTATAAAATTTTAATAATTATATTATTATTTTAAAAAAATAATAAAATATAAATAAATATAATTTAAAATTAGCGACCAAAGTTGGTCGCTTACGAAAGGGGAAGCAGATAGAGACCAACTTTGGTCGCTAATCTGGGACCCAATTATAAAATTTTAATAATTATATTATTATTTAAAAAAATTATAAAATATTAATAAATATAATTCAAAATTAGCGATAAAAGTTGGTCGCTTACGAAAGGGAAAGCAGATAGAGACCAACTTTGATCGCTAATCTGGAACCAGTTCTAACGTTTAATAATTATATTATTATTTTAAATATTATATAAAATATAAATAAATCTGACTTAAATTTAGCGACCAACTTTGGTCGTTAATTTTAATTTCTGGATAATTGGCGACCAAAGTTGGTCTCTTTTCAGGTCAACATTGGTCAAAATTAAAAATCACTTTTGTATTTACTATCTAAATAATATAAATGTAATCCATTAATACTTTTATAATACAAGGGATGAATACACTAAAATATACTCTAACATGCTATATATGTAGCTAAAGTAGTACAACAAAGCGTTTACACACACACACACACATATATATATTCATCGACTTATAACCTACTCAGATGCATCGTTGAATATTAAAAATAAAATGTCTCGACTTATATCAATTAATCTGTTATAATTGATTCATCGACTTATAACCTAGTGATGAATGAATGTAATTCATTAACTCTGTTACAATACAAATAATGAATACAGTATCATGTACTATAACATGCTATATATGTAGTTAAAGTAGCACGAAGTGTGTGTGTTATATGTATACACACACTAACATATACTATAACAAGTTATATATACGTTATAGTATTACAGTGAAGTGTCTATGTGTGTGTGTCTATATATATACTTTGATAGTCGTATATACATAAGAACATGAAGCGCTAGAAAAATAGGGTCGGGTTCTTTTAGGTATTGAAACACTTGTAAATTGATTCATCGACTTATAACCTACTCAGATGCATCTTTGAATATTAAAAACAAAATGTCTCGACTTATATCAATTAATATGTTATAATTGATTCATCGACTTATAATCTAGTGATGAATGAATGTAATTCATTAACTCTGTTATAATACAAATAATGAATACAGTAGTATATACTATAACATGTTGTATATGTAGTTTAAAGTAGCACGAAGTGTGTGTTATATATATACACACACTAAAATATACTATAACATGTTATATATACGTTATAATATTACAGTGAAGTGTATGTGTATGTTTCTCTCTCTCTCTCTCTCTCTCTCTCTCTCTATATATATATATATATATATATATATACACACACGCTCTCTCTCTCTCTCTCTCTCTCTCTCTCT
>MU776571.1:9497-37820 GCA_026770625.1 Nicotiana glauca
ATATATATATATATATATATATATATATATAAAAACCAAACTGAATATCATGATAACACCGAATACACTCCCAAAGACCTGGGGGTCATAAGTCTAGAGCATCTAACAATACAGTGAGACAAGACTCCAAATAATACAATGTCTCAAAACTGCGGAAAGATGATAAAAGGGATAGGGGAGGAGTCGGGTCCTGCGAACGTCAGGCAGCTACCTCAACAACTCCGGATAAGCTCTGAAATTAGCAAAAGCTCAGCTAAACTCCTGAGGTACCTGGATCTGTACACAAGGTGCAGGGAGTAAAGTGAGTACTTCCAACTCAGTGGTAATAGACATATATAATGACTAACAGTAAGAAATCCCGAAATATAACAATGTAAAGCTATAATCAATACTCCTACACATTTAACAGTGTAATTACAACAATTAATGACAGATAACACAGGCAGGTATAGATGTATGAATGCAATGCAATGCACATGACCGCTGTGGCATACAGCCCGATCCATTTGGGTACCCGCGCTCACTATGGGGGTTCAGACTCGGTAGGACTAAGCCATAGTCCCCAATCACAATCGACCCCGCACTCACCGTAGAGTACGTGTCTCGCCTAAATATAGCGTCACAGTGTGATATACTGGGGTTTCAAACTCTCAGGTCATTATCTACATCTATTACTCACCTCAAGCCGACCACAAGACTAGTCCGCCAAGCCTTTTCCTATCGAATCCGCCTCCTCGTGCGTTGAATCTGGTCAAAACTACAACGAATACATTACAATAGGCTAATGGAACATAACCCAATTGAAATTACTCGAAAAATACTAAAAATCACGAAGTTGGCAAAACTCGAGCCCCAGGCCCACTTTTCGAAAAATTACGAAATTTACATCACCGGAATCCTCGTCTTGCCACGAGTCCGTACATATAAAATTTACAAAAATCGGAGTTCGTTTGACCCCTCAAATTCCAAGTTTACACTTTCTTAGGTTTCAAACCCTAACCACCATTTTTACCCCTTAAATTCTTGGATTTTCAATGATAAATTCATGTTTTACACCATAATAACATAATCCGAGTCTATAAATTCATACCTGATGGAATCCCCTTCGAATCCTCTCCAAATCGCCCAAAATCGCCTCTTCCCGAAGTCAAAATATTTTTCTTAACTTTTGAAATTCACGAACACTGTTTCATTAAAACCCTTCAGAGATTTTCGCTTCTGCGGTCCACTGACCGCACCTGCGGTCCCGCTTTTGCGATATATTGACCATTTATGCGGTCTAACTTGAAACCATCGAGGACCGCTTATGCGATCCAAACATCCGCTTATGCAGTTTCCTACAACCGCTTATGCGGTCTTAAATCCGCTTACGCGACCCCTCTTACGCGTTCCACTTTTTGCTTATGCGGAAATCCCCTAGCCACTCAAGATCACTTCTACGACTTTCCCTACCGCATCTGCGGAACCGCTTCTGCGGCTCCTTTTTCGCAGATGCGGAAATACCAGAAGCCGTAAAAACCAGACCTGCAACATGCTTCAAAAATTCCCATTTTACTCATCCGAAATCACCCCGAGACTCCCGGGACCTCAACCGAAAACACCAACACATCCAACAAACTTATTCAAACTTGTTCAAATCATCAAAACACTATTATTAACATCAAAATCATTAAATTTCACCAAATCAAAGCCTAGGTTCTTCAAGAACTTCCGAAATGCACTTTCGATCAAAAACCTGACCAAACGATGTCCGAATGACCTGAAAATTTGCAGACATATCCAAAATCACCTAACGAAGCTACTACAAGTCTTGGAATTTCATTCCGACCCTTGGATCAAAATCTCACCTATCCACCGGAATTCGCCAAAATTCCAACTTCGCCAATTCAAGCCTAATTCTACACCGGGCCTCCAAAATCAATTCCTAACGCACTCCTACATCACAAATCATCCCCCGAAGCTAACCGACGCATCAGAATTCACATCTGAGCCTTCTAACTATATACTCAACTTCCGGTTGACTTTTCCAAAACAAGCTTTCTTCTAAGAGGCTAAGTGCCTCATTTCCAAGTAAAACCCATTCAATTCTATCCGATTCATTCAAATACTGATATTGAAAAATAGAGCAACATAATATAGGGGAAACGGGGCGGTAACTCACGTGACTACGGGCCGGGTCGTCACATCCTCCCAACTTTAACAAACGCTCGTCCTCGAGCGTACCCAGAGCTGTCCTAGAAGTCCACCAATATCTAAATGACCTTACCAAGCATATACCCGGGGTAAACCCTCGTCACCCTATCTTACACAGGTCCGATAATACAACTCCGCTGAAATTTCACAGTCCATCTAGGCCATAAACCGTAGAACCACATTGCATTTTCCGAATTCATACTCAAAATCAGAACCTCTTATTAGCTAAAGTCTTATTCCATCACTTTCATATACTGCCAACGATAAATAAAACACGCGATAAACCGTAACCATTCCTCAGGTCACCCATACATGAAGCCACTTCCTTGTTGACTAATACCACAACAGATTTTCGGGCCAAACCTCGATATGGACCCTCTAACCAGCTTAAATCACATCTGTTTGCATTTATTAATGACTCCAACGATAACCTCGATTTCAAGGCACCACTCTGGTGATATGACACCTCATCACAGACCTAAGCCACACCTTGCATAATCCACGCACCGATGATGGGCGGTCTCAACATACTCAAATTATGACAAATGACTCAAACAAAATAGATGTAACTCAAACTCCTCAGTACCATCACAACACAAAGTTGGGACCCCGTCCCACATCATAAAAATAGAATACCTGCACCTACCCCGAAGTGTCTAATCTTCATGTAGCCTCGCTACAATGTGCGATCTTATCTAAACACTGTTACACAATAAGTACCTCATGTCGCTATGCTCAAAATAGACAGCCACACACAAATTAATGTCTGAAACCAAGTAATCCTTCACATCCATGGTTAAACAAGAAATATACACCATTCAATCCTGAAAGGACACAACCGATGCACCATTCGCCGAGCAACACCCAATACAGACTTTCTTCAGAAACCAGGAAGCAAGACATACCAAGTAACATATGGAAAACTATTCTCAACATCACACTGTTGCGGTGTGCAACCCGATCCAGATAACATACCCATGGCGGCGTGCCACCCGATCCATACATATATCTCACCAAGGAGATGCACATCGAGCCAAATTTGCTCATTATAACAAAATACTGAGTACATAACAATATCTACATACAGCGTTATAAGCTAGAAAAATCAAGCGCAACTGAGGTTTTCTTCTCAATCCACTATGAATCCCGATAGTACCGCACCATATGTGCCCATAGTCCGTAAAATATAACGTCTCGCAAAGCAAAAAAAACAACTCATAGGCCTCTCCAGATAGCTGATAAGCTCAGCAACGGTCGAGTCAAACTAACCCTCGACAATACGATTCGGGGCCAACCAAGCCATCTCAATCTTAATACGTAGCCACATCGGCCTGCCAACGAACTCAATACCAAGAAGCCTGAAGCTGCTCCTTCAACTTTTTATAACTCCTGCCGGAGCCGTACGATATGGTGCCCGACACTAAATAAATATCAAAATCTACAATCTCGCCCGGCGACATGCCCGACCACAAGAAACGCATTTGAAAAAGAGTCCCTCAATACCGGAACTTAATCAATGGTAGAACCCTCTATACTGACATCCGTCAGAAAGGCCCAATTAAGGAAAGCAATCTTTCTCATCCATCCGCTGATCTTTGGAATACGAACCACTCTACTATATCATAATTTGATGCACCTCGCCACGCAACCGATGGCATTTCCGACATAGCCCATAGCATAATAGACTAGAGCAACCCACATTGCGACAACCACTCGACAACTCAACATCATATACAAAATCTAACAAACCAACAAGGAAGGACCCACTCGGGCCTCCAATCCCAATAGCCGCTGACGATACCAATACACACTCTCCACAACCACTACATAGCCTAAACATGAGAACTCTCAGTCATTCTTCGAAGATATTATAAAATTCTCATGTGCCATCAAACACACTCAGATATCAACAGTTGATCTATCAAGAAAAATGCTGCAACACTACCGAAGTGCCATCAACTTAATCACATTTCCCTTTTTCTGAAACATATATCCTTGTCAAATCACTATGATTAGCAACACCGTTTCCTTTTCATATGAGGATCATTCGCCCAAATCCTCTGGAGATCGATTCTATATCACCTGCAGTTGCCAATGCCACTTAAGAATTTAATGACTTTCCATTCCGAACTGAATCGAGCCTTACACACACAAATCCCAATCCTTCACAATATAACGCATATACCATACCATATTAGGATAACATGAGAACTTTTATCTCCCTTCCGCGCCACAGACATCGACGCACTCAACTAGTCAAGAACATTCATTGATCCCATTTAGAAGAAAAAATCATTACACAATCCATGTTTCGCATACCCATAAGAAATATACTCATCTTAAGACCACAAAAAAACCCAACAAGAACATCTCTGCCAACTCCATTTGTACAAGCTAAACTGCCAGGACTGAATCCTTCTATCTAAACCGAGTTGAGCAAGCCGTCAAAACTCAAGAGCATTGCTGCAAATTGCCTGTAAAGCCCATTACTTCGAACACATACAAGGAATTAATCATATCTTTACCATACCGATTCGGTCTATTATTAAGCTATTCCTTCTATCAAATTTCTCTTTTTATTCATCATCCTCTTGATATTTCTCCCTTGTTGTAGCATCACAATGCCTTAATCCAGGCTCACCACAAGAGATTCGAACGTAAGACCACACCGTCTAAGACCCATAAGCCACCAAATACTCTCTCAATTCTTCCCAAAAATGCCACGTTCCAGAATACTTTACTTGAAGAACTTCCAGCGAACCCGAATTCATTGCCAATTCTTTCCAGATGTCGATACATAGGATCCCATAATTAACATAAAAATACCACAAGCCTCAACATTCCCCGATGAATAAACAGTCTCTAACCACATATACAACCTTGGACACTTGATGATTACATGCAAAATCTTGAATACTAAAAACCATTCTCGAGAGTCATTTACTCCTATTCCAACTGCAAGTTACCTGACTTAACGAACAGAACCACTCGTGCCTTTTGAGCACTTTGACACCGAAGGATATGACCTCATTCCAATACAAACGAGCATCATTCTTTTCTATACACTGAGCATTCTTTATCAACAACAGCTCAAGACATCCTATTATTTCCTCACATCTACGAAACACCATATAAACTATATCAAAATTTTACTTCACTCGTGCCATCCTCGGCACATTTTCTGCAACCAGGACTGATCCGCCAGCATACCTCGAAAAGGAAACAACATAGCACATAACTGTTCGATCAGCTAATCAATAACAACCTCCCCAACTTGGCTCGAAGCCATCTATTAGGATACATTTAATAACCCATAATACTTTTACTGTAATGATGCCATAATATTATAGTGAGTTTAACTCAAACCATTTACTAGTTTATGAAAACACAGATCCTTGGAAACTGAAATCATCTGCAAACCTCGTATTCATCCCCACATCAACTGAGACCACTCTCTGAAGTGACCCAAATTTTCAAATTACAACACGTACCTTTTAATTACACATGAGATCTTCTAATAATATACATAAAAAAATTGTACTCCTTAAGAGCACTCCGCAAGAGATATTCCACCTGCTTCGCATCAATTTAGTATTTCAGCACACCTTCCACCATTATACACATAACACAGCCATTTGGTATTCCTGAGTCTGAACCCATACCGCCACATATAGTGTACTTCACTTCCCAACTAGGAGACACGAAAAATATTCTTCACGCGCCCATATTCGGGCTACACATGAAACCACAATAGGAAACAAATCAATTACCAGCTCATCTATCATTCAGCAGACTCCTTCGTCACTACCAAGTCACATAGATACATCTTGCAGTACTAACAAACTCATCACATGGATATCCAACCGCCATTCCGGCTAATATGGACAATACCGAACATATAAGTTCAGAACACTTTCTCACACAATCAGCACCTCGGTGCTCAAGACTTAGGAAAAGATCCAGCCTCAAGCCCTTCAGACTGGCCCAACATCGAACTCACTGGATCACATCTCGCCCCTCGATTGGGGAATCACAAGCCATCAAGGCACTTATAATACCGAGTGCTCATGTGCGCATACAGACGTGTGGAAGGAATTTCAAGAGTTATATCTCAAGCTTAATCAATTACGCACGTAAGAATTCCAAGAAAGTGAAGTTTTCCTAAAGGTTCTGCAGCCTCTCGAGGATAAATATAGATGTCTCCGTACCAATCCGCAAGACACTACTAACCGGCTCATGACTCATGAGGCCTAGTAACCTAGGCTCTGATACCAACTTGTCATGACCCCAATCCCGATCGTGATGGTGCCCAACACAATTGCTAGGCAAGCCCGACCATTTACACTCTCAACCTGAGCATAAAGCTCAAAACCAGTTATTTGAATATCATTAATTAACAATAACGCTAAAAGTTTTAATTGATATATATATATATATATATATAAACCAAAATGTATATTAGGATAACATCGAATACACTCCCAAAGACCTGGGGGTCATGAGTCTAGAGCCTCTAACAATACAGTGAGACAAGACTCCAAATAATACAATGTCTCAAAACTGCGGAAATATGATAAAAGGGATAGGGGAGGAGTCGGGTCCTGCGGACGTTAGGCAGCTACCTCTACAACTTCGGATAAGCTCTGAAATCAGCAAAAGCTCAGCTAAACTCCCGAGGTACCTGGATCTGCACATATGGTGCGGGGAGTAAAGTGAGTACTGCAACTCAGTGTTAATAGACATATATAATGACTGACAGTAAGAAATCCCAAAATTTAACAATGTAAAGCTATAATCAATACTCCTACACATTTAACAGTGTAATGACAACAATTAATAATAGATAACACAGGCAAGTATAGATGTATGAATACAATGCAATGCACATGACCGTTGCGGCGTACAAACCGATCCATTTAGGTACACGCGCTCACTGTGAGGGTTCGGACTCCGGAGGGACTCCGACAACCCAAGTGCAATGACATAGTAGCATTCACTGTGGCATGCAGCTCAGTCCACAGTCAGTCCAGTTATATATGCATGCAAGCCACACGGGCACAGTCAAGTTTACCATTTTCGATTCCATTTAACAGGTATTATAGTTTAAGTGATTTAAAACCTTAGAAGATTGCTAATCATTTCTAGAAAGTACTTAACTCAGGACTGATATCACGAAAAAATGCCAAACATCATGGAAACAGTGATAATAATCCCTATAGGATCCAAATAATCAGCATACAACCCAAATATAACCATAACCATCCAAGTAGGAGGTTTGTCAACTAATTTCTAGCCAATGACACTGTATGAAAATCATTCGGTAGGACTAAGCCATAGTCCCCAATCACAATCGACCCTGCACTCACCGTAGAGTACGTGTCTCGCCTCAATATAGCGTCACAGTGTGATATACCGGGCTTTCAAACCCTCAGGTCATCATATACATCTATTACTCACCTCAAGCCGACCACAAGACTAGTCCGCTAAGCCTTTTCCTCTCGAATCCACCTCCTCGCGCGTCGAATCTGGTCAAAACCACAACGAATACATTACAATAGGCTAATGGAATATAACCCAATTGAAATTACTAGAAAAATACTAAAAATCACGAAGTTGGCCAAACCCGAGCCCTGGTCCCACTTCTCGAAAAATTATGAAATTCACATCACCGGAATCCTCATCTCACAAAGAGTCCGTACATATAAGATTTACAAAAATCGGAGTTCGTTTGACCCCTCAAATTCCAAATTTACACTTTCTTAGGTTTCAAATCCTAACCACCATTTTTACCCCTTAAATCCTTGGATTTTCAGTGATTAATTCATGTTTTACACCATAATAACATAATCCGAGTCTATAAATTCATACCTGATGGAATACCCTTCGAATCCTCTCCAAATCGCCCAAAATCGCCTCTTCCCGAAGTCAAAATGTTTTCCTTAACTTTTGAAATTCGCGAACACTGTTTCATTAAAACCCTTCAGAGATTTTCACTTTTGCGGTCCACTGACCGCTCCTGAGGTCGCGCTTTTGCAATATATTGACCGCATATGCGGTCTAACTTGAAACCATCGGGGACCGCTTATGCGAACCAAACATCCGATTATACGGTTTCCTCCAACCGCTTCTGCAGTGTTAAATCCGCTTACGTGGCCCAGCTTACGCGCTCCACCATCCTCTTATGCGGAAATCCCCTGGCCACTCAAGATCACTTCTGCGAATTTCCCCACCACATATGTGGAACTGCTTTTGCGGCTCCTTTTCCGCAGATGCAGAAATACCAGAAGCCATAAAAACCAGACCTGCAACATGCTTCAAAAATTCCCGTTTCATCATCTGAAATCACCTCGAGGCCCCCGGGACCTCAACCAAAAATACCAACACATCAAACAACCTTATTCAAACTTGTTTCATTCATTAAAACACTATCGTTAACATCAAAATCATCAAATTTCACCAAATCAAAGCCTAGGTTCTTCATGAACTTCCGAAATGCACTTTCGATCAGAAACCCGACCAAACGATGTCTGAATGACCTAAAAATTTGCACACATATCCAAAATTACCTAACGGAGCTACTATAACACTCAGAATTCCATTTCGACACTCAGATCAAAATCTCACCTATCCACCGGAATTTACCAAAATTCCAACTTCGCCAATTCATGCCTAATTCTACACCGGGCCTCCAAAATCAATTCTGAACACGCTCCTATGTCAAAAATCATCCCTCGAAGCTAACCGAATCATCATAATTCACATCCGAGCATTCTAACTATATAGTCAACTTTCGATTGACTTTTCCAAAACAAGCTTTCTTCTAAGAGGCTAAGTGCCTCATTTCCAACTAAAACCAATTCATTTCTATCCGATTCATTCAAATACTGATATTGAAATATAGAGCAACATAATATGGGGAAATGGGGCGGTAACTCACGTGACAACGGGCCGGGTCGTCACACCTTTTTAAGTTGTTGATGTTGAGAGGCCGACCGTAGAACGGAGGAGTTACCTTTTTAAGATGTTGATGTTGGGAGCCCACCCATAGAACGGAGGCGCTACCTTTTTAAGTTGTTAAAGTCGAGAGCTCGACCGTAGAACGTAGGCGTTACATTTTTAGGAAGTTAAAGTCGGGAGCCCGCCCATATAACAGAGGAATACATTTCATTCTTTACATTTTAAGTCTTGAAGTCGGGAGCCCACCCGTATAACAGAGGAATACATTTCAGTCTTTACATTTCAAGTCTTGAAGTTGGGAGCCCACTCATATAACAGAGGAATACATTTCATTCTTTACATTTTAAGTCTTGAAGTCGGGAACCCGCCCGTATAACAGAGGAATACATTTTAGTCTTTACATTTCATGTTTTGAAGTCGGGAGCCCGCCCGTATAACATAGGAACATATTTCAAGTTTTGAAGTCGGGAGCCCGCCAGTATAACAGAGGTATACATCTCAAGTTAGGAGCACGCTTGTATAGAGGAGGGTTACAACAAAAATCCCCATTATAAATACAAGGTCAGAAATCAGAAGGAAGGCAACACTAGTCAGAAGAAGCCAGTTCAAGCTTCGAAAGAAAATAATTCAAAGCTCACAAGAAGGAAATAAGAAGTTCAAGTTCATCAATCAAGAGAAGCCGACGAGTCAAGTCGAGAATAAAGAAACATCAGAGGAAACATAATAGCAAGCAAGGCAATAAGAGACACAGGAAGAGCAAGTTGAAGATCTAGATAAGATTTTGTAATTCATAGACTAGTTTATTCTAGCTTCTTATTTTCTTTTAGCCTGGTGTAATAAGGAGGTCGGTAAGCAATAGCAGCAGTAACAGCAAAATCACAGTTTCACGGTAGTCCCAGCTACCAAAACTTTCCGAACTACATCGACCTGATTCCCTTTCAGCCAGGGATATGTAGGAATCCTTTGAAGCAAAGGTTCGGTCAAATCTTTCAAAAATACTTCACACGGAATACCCAAACGGGCAAAAATCGCTCGTATCCACTCACTTTATCTTTGCACGAAAACTCTTCATATTTTCGGGCAAAGAGGGGCAGCTGTGAGAACGTGATTTTTGCCCAATATGAGAATTACTCCCAAAAAATTCAAAAATAAATTAATTTTGTTTGTTTGCAATTGTTGTGAATTTTGTGTTATTTTTCTTGAATTGTTTGCATTCGTCCGTACATGTTTATTTGTTAAATTAATAAAAAATACAAAAAAAAATATGTCGTATTTGCATTTAAGATTTAATTTTTCAATTAAGAATTAATTAAACAATATTTGGTTTTACAAGAATGAAAATCACAAAAAATATGTACTTTGCATTTTTAACATTTAATGCCCAATTGTGTGATTTTTTTTTTGGGTATTTAATTGTTGGGATAATTGTTAGTAGGAGTTAATTAGTTGTTTTTGATAATTCAATTACGTCTTGTAATTTAATTTAGGATCTTTAAGTTTTAATTTTGAAAAATTAACATGGGAAGAAAATAAAAGAAAAAAGAGCAAAAAATAGCAAGGATAAATTCGGATTGGGCCAATTTCAATTAAACCAACAGGGCCCAAGCGAACTGGCCCAAAAAAAATCCAACCTGGTCCGATCCCACCCGCGTCCAAACGACGTAGTTTTGCATAGTTGATATGGACCGTTGAATTAAATTAATCAACGGTCCAAAACCTTCCCCAATACTCGACCCTAACCCGACCTAAAACCAAACCCACCCCAGCTTAGACCAAACGACCTCGTTTCATTTAAGTGATTTAATTAGAGCCTTTGGATTTCATCATACAACAACCCGTATAAATTGACGTATATCTAATATACCAAAATCCCAAAAAAAAAAACCTTACCCCCTCATTTCAAACCCCACCCTCTTCGTCTCTGATCTTCAGATACCAGATCCCCCAAGCCAAACCCTAGCGCCTTCCTCCACTCCCACCTCCTGAAACCCGGTGGCTCCTTCTCCGATGACCGTGAAAATAACACCCCTTAACCGCCTTGACCTACCCATCCCAAATCACTAACCAATTAGCTTTGAATCATTGTAGAACGTCTCAAATCTTAGATCAAAGATAGGACTAAAAACCCTAGCCTACCCAATTAACCCCAAATTGACACCATACCACCACCCGACTACCCTCACCGTGAATCCTTGACCAGTTACTTTCAAATCATCTTAGAACGGCTCTGATTCTAGATCGAAGTATGAATTTAGGCGGGCCAGGTTCCACGAAATTTGAGTCAGAGACTGACTTTAGCAATGTGTTTTCCGTCGAAACCAAATGGTTAAAATCTGTCTCGGCTTAAAAGCAGGAAGATTTTCGGAGATTTTAATCGAGTCATGATTCGGGTAAATTTCTTTCTTCCAGTTTTTGATTGTTTATTCTTGCAATTTTTTTTATTATTCTATTCCTTTCTCTTCTATAATTCTTTGAATTTGCATGAATTTTTTGTTTGAACTATGGTCAGTAGTCTATGTTCCAATTTGGCTAGTTTGCGACTTGAATTTGTCAAGAACTGGTTTAATTTGTGTCCATTTAGTTTGGTTTAAAATCAGGTTGCCAATTATTCTGTTATTATGATTCTTTAACCAGTGATGTTGGCCTGTACAATAGACCTAATGCTTAGGAAAGGGTTCATGATTGTTTGAATCTAGTCTCGTGCTATTAATCAGGTTTTCATAACCTTTGCTTTGCCTCATTTATAATCAAACTATGGATTGTATGCCTGGACTGTATCGGACTGAAACCTTTGGTTATCTAGCCTTGGTTTTTGTATAGTAGGTACTTAATTCAATTTAAGCATTGCTTTGTCAAGAATTAAAAACTCAGAAACAGTTTTGGCTAGTTTGTATCGCAGTAGTCAACAGACGCTAAGTGGAGTGCTAATAGCTATTCTAGTTATTATAGTTGCGATATGGTCAGTTGTGAATAAAATGAATCCAAGTTATTAGCTTATTTGTGTTAGTGAAGTAACTACGTTGCTTACTCTAATCCTTGCATTCCACCTTGGCCATATAATTAGTTGTGAATATGATGTGAGGCGAAGTTATAAACATATTCCCGTGATTATTAATGAAGTAATCAAACATTGCTTAGCTTAATCATCTGCTTTTCCTGTTCGTAGTATTTAATAGATCACCCATAAGCAAACTTCGATTAGTCTAAACAAGAAATGTATCGCTCTTCCGTATCAATACTCAGTGAGTGCACATTAGAAAAAATTAAAGTAATTCAACATGTTCTCATTGTTTGAATACTGAATAATATGGTAGTCTAGGTTCCGCAGCCCGTCAGAAACCGGTTGAAATTGACATGGGCCCAGGTCCTGTTCTAAATCCCTGCTAGTTTGGGCCTGGCCTAAGGCCTACTTCAGCCAGTTTTATTTGAGGACTAAGGCCTCAAGTCATATTCTCTGGGGTTGATCTTTGAGCCCAATGGCATGCTTAGCTCGAAGTTTTTCTTGGCTTGCATCAGTCCAATAACAAATTATTTAGGACTTTCTCTTGTTTTATTTTTAGAGACAAAATAATTAGAAAAACCATAGTCGCTTTACGATCGGCCTTTAAATAAAAAATGAGATGAGCCTCGCCAAATAAAAATGCAAAAATTTTGGGGCCCTCATTAAACGTATATATAAAAACACTTAGATTTCGGGATGTGCCGTTTGGCGAATTTCACGGCCTTCCCCAAAATAATAATGCGTTAGTATCTTTAGGCGCGTGTATTAATAACATTATCTCCCTAAACTCGGTTGCGTATTTATGTGACCCAAATCCAAATCTCAACGATGTTAAAATATGTCAAGAACCACGGGTGCATTGATATGACGTGGTTCAAGACTTGTTTTAATGACGTTGTAATTTTATTTAAAAATAATAATAAAAGAGGTAAGGAGTTAAAATTGTCACATAGGTTCAACATGTATAAAAATCGGATAAATAAGCCGAATATGACAGTTGAGCGACCGTGCTAGAGTCACGCAACTCAAGAATGCCAAACACCTTCTTCCGTTTTAACAGAATTCCTTATCCGAATTTTTGGTTTGCGAACTGTAATACAGAGTCAATATTTTCCTCGATTCGGGATTCAACCGGTGACTTGGGACACCATAAATCTCCCAAGTGGCGACTCTGAATCTTAATAATAAATCCCGTTTCGATTGTCCTTTAATTGAAAAAAACTCCCCTCTATTACTCCCCTCGCGGGGCGTAGTAGGTAAAAAGGAGGTGTGAGATGGACCATTGTCATATACAATTTCTCTTTGTACACCAATCGACAAATGATATTTCGCCAAATGAATTCCTTGACTTCTTTTTCTCGTACCTGTTTAAATGTTCCTACTTCTACCCATTTAGTAAAATAGTCAGTGAGTACGAGTAGAAATTTTACCTATCATTTAGCTTGAGCCATTGGTCCAAATATGTCCATTCCCCATTTCATAAATGGCCACGGTGCAATAACCGAATGTAACAATTCAGAAGGTATGTGCATATTATTACTGTATCTCTGGCATTTATCGCAGTTAGCTACGAAGCTCGCTGCTTCTTCTTCCATTTTGGGCCAGTGACCTTCTTCCTGCGTGGTTTCCACAATGTCCTTCATGTATTTCATTCATTACATATTCGATTTGAGAAGTTCCAAGGCATCTTGCTAAGGGACCGCCAAACATCTTTTGATAAAGGTTACCTTGTTTTAAACAGTGACGAGCTGCCTTTTCACGAAGTGCATGTGCTTTGTCCTTGTCACCAGGTACGGTACCATACTGTAGAAAAGCTACAATTTTATTTCTCCAATCCCAAGTTAGATTATTAAAATTTACCTCGTTCTTATCAGGTTCGAGAACTGAATGAAATAAATGTATGACTGAGGCATTGGCATCCTTTGTTATATCAGCTGCGGATGCAAAGTTTGCTAAGGCATCTGCTTCAACATTATCATCCCTTGGTATTTGGATAACTTTCTAAGACTAAAACTATTTTATCAGTTCCCTTACCTTTTCCAAATATTGCTACATCATTGCTTCCCAAGCTGTGTAGGTCCCCAACATTTGATTAACCACGAATTGAGAATCACTTTTGATCACCACCTGGCTTATCCCAAGTTCTCGTGTCAATTCCTTACCTGCAATCATATCTTTATACTCTGCTTCATTATTAGTTACGGAATAACATTTAATAGCTTGCCTAATAGTTTCGCCCGTGGGTGGTACTAAAATAATTCCTAAGCCTGCACCCTTAATGTTAGACGATCCATCAGTGAATAAAGTCCATACTCCTGGATTTGCTCCATTAAGTACTTGAACTTATTTTTCATCTTCCCATAGCATTCCTTGGCTAAAATCAGCCACGAAATCTGCCAGTACTTGGGATTTTATTGTTGTTCTGGGTAGATACGTGATTTCATACTCACTTAATTCTATAGCCCATTTAGCTAACTTCCCTGACAACTCATGTTTATGCAGAATATTACGTAAGGGGAATGCAGTTACTACAACAATTGGGTGACATTGGAAATATAGTCTCAATTTTCTAGATGCCATGATTAAAGCTAATGCTAATTTTTCTAATTGCGGATAACGTGATTCTGCATCTAACAAAGATTTACTAACATAATAAATAGGGGATTGTTTACCATGTTGTTCTCGAACCAAAACTACATTTACCGCAACTTCTGAGACTGCAAGGTAGATAAAAAGTCTTTCTCCAGCCTTAGGTTTTGCTAATAGTGGTGGGTTCGCCGAATATGTCTTCAAGTTCCCCAGGGCTTGTTGACATTATTCATTCCACTCAAAGTGATCTTATTTTTTAAGGGCTGAGAAAAACTTGAAACATTTTTCTAATGACTTTGAGATGAATCTTCCCAAGGATGTGATAATCCGAGCTGGGTTCACTTCAATAACACGGTTGGAAATAAGAAAATCCAAAAATTTTCCTGATGACACACCAAATGCACATTTTTCTGGGTTCAGTTTCATATTATATTTTCGTAAGATTCAAAATGCTTCAGATAAATGAGATAGATGAACCTCGGAATGTTGAGTCTTAACTAACATATAATCTATATAAACTTCCATGGTCTGACCCAAATGTTCTTAAAACATTTAAGTAACTAACCTTTGATACCTTGCACCAACATTTTTAAGAGCAAAGGGCATTACTTTATAACAATAAGTCCCCATGTCCGTTATAAGAGATGTTTTTCCCTCATCTTCTGGATCCATTTTGATTTGGTTATAACCTGAGTATGCATCTAAAAAACTTAATAGTTCATGTCCTGCAGTAGCATCAATTAACTGATCTATATATGGTAAAGGAAAAGAGTCCTTCGGACAGGCTTTATTAAGATCAGTGTAATCCACACATACACGCCACTTACCATTCTTCGTAGGAACAACAACAGTGTTAGCCAACCAATTAGGAAAATTTACCTCACGAATTGACTCTATTTTGAGCAATTTTTGAACCTCTTCCTAAATCAGTTTAATTCTTAAAAGCCCATTGCTTTTGTTTCTTTTTTTTGACTGGGGGATATAATGGGTCTTCATTCAATTTATGAGTCATGACCTCCGGTGGTATCACTATCATGTCAGAATGGGACAAAGCAAAACAATCTGCGTTAGCTTTTAAAAATTCAATTAACTTACGTTTTACCTCTTGGCTGAGATTTTCTCCTATATACACTTTCCTCTCGGGCCAGTGTATAAATAAAACCATAGCCTCTAACTCTTCAATCGTCGTTTTCATGTTCTCATTTTCCTCTGGTTCTTGAATAGTGTCAGGCCTTGAATCCACGTCTGTTTTTCCTTCTTCAGCTAAGGTTCAAGATGCTCCCTCCTTAACTGAATTCTATAATTGCTATTTGGCTTTTCTTGGAACATTTGAATCTACAACGGAGTTTACACTCCATGATGTTTGTTGATCACCTCTGATCTGGCAAATTCCCCATGGTGAGGGAAATTTAATAACTTGATGCAGCATTGACGGTACAACATCCATATCATGGATCCATGGCCTCCCAAGGATTATGTTATAAGCCATTTCCAAATCTACCGCCTGGAACTTAGAGTCTTTGACAACACCTTCTGCAAGGGTGGTAAGGATCGCTTCGCCCTTGGTTATGATATTGGAATTATCAAATCCTGAAAAAGTATGTGCTTTTGGATCCAGCTTGTCCTCAGCTTGCATTTCACCTAACACTCGTATCAAGATAATATTTACTGAACTACCTGGATCACTTAGAACACGTTTCACATTAGTATCATGTACGAGTAATGATATTACCAATACGTCGTTATGTGGAGTCATGAGGCCTTCTTCATCTGCGTCACTGAACGTAATATTCTCATCCTCCAACACGTGTCATAACCGCTTTCCATAAGTGATCGTCATTTTGGATATTTTATTGGCTGCGGTATACGAGACACCGTTTATATCTTATCCTCCACTTATAATGGTGACCGTCCGTTTCGGAGAGGGCGGCTTCAGGGGCTTTTGTCTATTTTTCATATATGCATGTTTACCTTTCCCACTAAATAATTTAGTGAGATATCCTTGCTTTAACAAATGATCCACCTCACTTTGTAGACATCTGCAATCTGCGGTTTTATGTCCGTGATCATTATGAAATTCACACCAGTGATCAGGGTTTCTTCTACTTGGGTTTGATCTCATCTCCTTCGGCCACCGTACCTTATCTCCCATGCCTCTTAAAATATCCACGAGTTCGAAAGTAGTTACATTAAAATTATAACCACGAAACCTTGCCTTCAAACTCCCATCATCATCTTGTTGTCCACGTGTGCCTCGATCTTTGCTGAACCTTGATGAAGAGCCTGATTCTCTATGTCTGGGCTTATGATCGTACCTTTCTTGTTTTGACCTTGAGTCTTTAATTGCGAGTCCCATATACGGATTGTACCTATTTTTACCGGATCTCCTTTTATTATCTGCACGCCTTGAACTTGTTTTCTCATCTATTTTCGGATGCAAGATAATATCTTCCTAGATCCTCATCTTTGTGCTATACATATTGTAGACGTCATTCCACATTGTTGTTGGGAATTCCCGAAGTCTTTCTTTGAGTCTCCTCGTGGCTTCTAAACTTTTCTCATTCAGATTACTAGCAAAAGCTATGGCTGCCCACTTGTCAGGTACTCGTGGTAGCAATATTCTTTCTCGTTGAAATCTATCTACAAATTCTCTCAATAACTCGGAATTCCCTTGCTTGATTTTGAATATGTCCTCCATCCTCTTTTCAACTTTTTGAGCTCCCGAACGTGATTTAATAAACAAATCTGCAAGCTCGACAAAAGAATTTATAGAATTTTCAGGTAAAAGAGAATACCATGTTAAAGCTCCTTTGGTGAGTGTTTCACCAAATTTTTTGACCAGGACTGATTCGATTTCTTGCTTAGTCAAGTCATTCCCTTTGACACCTGCGGTAAATGCAGTGATGTGATCTCATGGGTTTGATGTTCTATCTTACTTTGGAATAGCAGGAATTTTAAATTTCTTTGGAATGAAGAGTGGGGTGACACTTGGCTTCCATGGTTGTTGAGAATATTTGTCTATGTCTACTCCTTTGATCACGGGTGGTACCCCAGGTATTTTTTCTATGCGTTCATTTTGCTCCTTAAGTTTTTTCTGCAAGGTTAGTACGAGATTTTGTGAATCAAAATTATCTTGATTACTTGGGTCTCCTTCCTGCATTTCACTAGGAATTCCTCCACTTCCTGAATTAGCCAGTCCAGAACGGGGATTCTCTAGAGTATTATAGTTTCGAGTTGGTGTTGGCGGGGCTACAAGTAACTGGTTAACATAGTCTTGAAGCGCTTTTCTAACTTGAGAAGCAATTATTTTTTGCAATGCCTCATTCATATCTTCAACATTGTTGAGTTGATCCTGTTTATTTTCCTAAGACCCATCGGGAGTGCCTTCGCGAGATCATTGTGGGGAGTCTCGTGGAGAACCTTGTGGTGAATATCGAGGAGAACTTCCTTGAAGTTGTTGGTTTGTTTGAATTTCTAGAGGTCCTGGGGTTTTGTCGTTGTTGTTTGCATGATTGATGTGAATCAAGAAAATCAAGTAGAAATAATGCTGATTATCAGATTCCCGGAACGAAACCAATTTGTTTAACCAAAAATAAATTTTTAGTCAAATCTGGAAAATAGAAGAATTGGTTACTGATAATCGAAAGATAAATAGAGAAAAGAATTTTCAAGTACTCAAATAAGAAAACTTGCTAATCAAAGTATATTCAATAATGTCCTCTCTTTCCATCGACTACATATCTCTCCTTTTATAGGTCTCTTGGAGAATCTCTGTATATGTACGTTACATATAAGACATAATGAGACTATTATGAATATTTAATGACATTAAATGCTGCGTTACATAATCATTACATTGAATACAAATATTCCTTAACGGCTCCGGTATTTATTTCTCTTGAAAAGCTGTATCTATATCCTCTTATTCGACCAGGTTCTTTATCCTTTCCGTATATCGTGTGTATTCATGTTTAAATAGAGGCGGTGCTTTCGAGCCTCTTATCTTGTACCTCCTTTGTGATCCCGTATCTCTTTTATCCCGAACCTAATTTGTGATTCCTTGACCAATTGTGACCTTTTGATAATTCCACGTGTCACGCTTTATCACCATTCATTTACGCACATATATTTACCCAATATGATTTTGTTATTATACTGAAATAAAAAAAATTATAACTTATTGTATTTTTTGTATAGGTTTTGAATATTTAAATTTTAAGTTTAAAATATTAAATTGAACTAATTTAATTTATTTTCAAAGTTTAATCATATTGACTCTAGCTAAGCGAAATATAACATGTAAAATTGAAAGAGAATGAGTAATACTTTTTAATTTTAAATTTTCAAAAGCATATTGTATGGAAAAGACATGAAAGAAGTACCAACTATAAATTCCATGTTTCCCTGACGTATTTTGGCAGAACTTTAATTTGGTCATTGACGTCAAACAAGGTTTTCAGTAAAAATAATATGTGACGACCCGTCTCGCCGTCTCATGTATTTCCGTCCCATTTTTCCCGTTATATGCTTATTCATGTTTCAATATTTGTACTTGGTGTATTTGAGAGGATTCGGATCGAGTTTGGTAGAAAATGGGACAATTAGACTCATTAAGGAAGAATTAGTTTGGAAAACGTCAATGGGATGTTGACTTGTGAGTTAGAGGGCTCGGAATTGATTTCCGATGATTCAGTTAGTTTCGAGGGATGATTTAAGGCTTTGGAGCGCAATCGGAAGTAATTTTGGGGGCCCGGTGAAGGAGTTAGCCTATTTTGGCGAAGTTAGTATTTTGGCGATTTCTGGTTGTTAGGTGAGATTTTGATCCGAGGGTCGAAATGGAATTCCGAGAGTTGCAGTAGCTTTGTTAGGTGATTTTGGATATGTGTGCAAAGTTTTAGGCCATTCGGACATCGTTTGATCGAGTTTTTGATCGAATGCGAGTTTCGGAAGTTTTGAAGAAACTTAGGCTTGAATCCGATGAAATTTAATGGTCTTAGTGTTTTTGGATGTGTTTTTATGATTGGAACATGTTTGAATAACGTTATAGGATGTATTGGTATTTTTGGTTGAGGTCCCGGGGGCCTCAGAGTGATTTCGGATGGCTAACGGGATGAAATTTGGAGTTTGGAGACTGCTGAAGGTTTCTGGTATCTGGCACTTTCGCTTCTGCGGAAATGGACCGCAGAAGTGGTTCCACAAAAGCGAAATTGAAGTCGCAGAAGCGGAACGTGGAAATTGGGCAGCTTCCGCAAAAGCGGACGTTTGGACCGCATAAGCGGTCTCGCTTTTGCGAAAAATGGACCGCAGAAGCAGTCCTTGGCTAAATGAGGGAAACCGCAGGAGCGGAAGAAAACCACAGAAGCGGAAGTCGCATAAGCGATATTTTTTCGCATAAGCGGAAGTCGCAGAAGTGACATTGGTATCACAGAAGCGGAAATTGCCTGGGCAGAAAGTTTAAGTTCTGGAAATGGGACTTCGTTCCCATTTCCCATTTTTGACGATTTGGAGCTCGGTTAAGGCGGCTTTTTGTCTGATTTTCATATAGAACAACGGGGTAAGTATTCTTAACTAAATTGTGGTTGTATAACTTGAATCTATTGCGAGTTTTAGCATTTAATCAGAGAATTTTGTTGGAAAAAGGTAGAAAACCCTCTTGATAGAATCATGGATTTAAGGGTCGAAATGCTATGGGAATTGAATGTTTTTTACTTGGTTAGTCTCGTGTCCAGATAAGAAATCCGGTAATATAAGTTTTGTAATTTTTTGAGAAGTGGGCCCAGGGCTCGGGTTTTTCTAGTTTCGATATTTTTGATATTTTTTGATTGTTTTCGATTGGCCATTGTTCCCTTAGCATATTGTAACGCATTCGCTCTGATTCTGGTTAGATTCGATGCGCGTGGAGGCCGAATTGAGGGGCAAAGGCGTTGCGAGCTAGAGATTTCACCAGTTCGAGGTGAGTAATATTTGTAAATGATATCCTGAGGGTTTGAAACCCCGGAATTTGCATATGACAGTGCTGTATTCAGGTGACTTGCACGTCAGATATGAGCATCTGGTAGAGCACCGTTGGGAATTGTGACTTGGTCTGACCCGGTTGTTGATTTTACCGTGTATTTGACTAAAACTACTTGTATCATCATACAATGGGCTGACTGCCATGTTTGGGCTTCGTGCCAACTATGTGAATCCTTCGGGGATTGATATTATTATTTTAGCATATCTTGCATACCATTTGGTTTCAGTCCAAGGTTTTAAATACTATTTTGCAAACTCAGCCATGCTTCTAAGTTTTTAAAACTTAAATGACATTTTCGAGCTGAAAACTTCTATTTTGTAAATGCCCAAGGGGCTTACTATATTATTTTCTGGACTGATAATAAAGTGACTTGAAACAGTGGTAACAATGACACTGTATGTTATACTTTAAACAGTGGTAACAATGACACTGTATGTTATACTTGAAACAGTGGTAACAATGACACTATATGTTATACTTGAAACAGTGGTAACAATGACACTTTAATATATACTTGAAACAGAGGTAACAATGGCACTGTGTGATATAAATTGGTCAAGTAACAATGGCTGACCGGTCAGGTAACAATAACTGACCAAGATATTGCGCTTGGGCTGTAAGAGCCCCTCCTGAGTCTGTACACACCCTTAGTGAGCGCCGTCGACGTTAAATAAGTGGAGCGGGCTACACGTCGCAGCGGGTACTAGAGTGTACCGTCATATGCATTGCATTGCATTCATACATTTGTGCACTATTTGTTGTTGTGTTATTTCTTAAGATATTTTTTGTTGTTCTGATATTGCCTGATCAGTTTCAAAGTGGATAAATTTGAGACTGTGGTAACAGTGACACTGTATGATATAAATGGATCAGGTAACAGTAGCTAACCAGAGATAAGAATATTGCCTGAAGGGCGAGTTATGAGCTCAGTTATGCATACTTGTTTGTGCCCGAGGGGCTGGCTTTTTGTGCTGACTTGCACTACATATTTTCGCATTCATTTGCTTAACTATTGGAAAAAGATTTTTTTAAGAAGTTTTGAACTGAGTTAAGATAATTTATAAAGGATTTTTCACATTTTTTCCTGTTTTCTCAAAGGGTTACATTGTACTATATAGCATGTTGATTTGATTTACATGGTTTATTGATGCTCAGTTATTATTTACTCTTATTACCACTGAGTTGGAAGTACTCACTTTACTCCCTGCACCTCGTGTGCAGTTGTAGGTATTGTTCACCCAGTAACGGGTTATTAGCTAATTGAAGATATACTAATGTAGCTGAGCAAGGTGACCGCTAGCGTCCGCGGCACCGCACTTCATCTATAAATTTCCAGATTTTATTTTGTATATATAATATTGGCCCTATAGTAGTGTTCCTACTTCTTAGATGCCCGTGTCTTGTAACACCCCAGTCGAGTTGTGTGGGGTTGTAGTCCTGATTATTATTGCTGTTAAGTTGTATCACTTTACTCATTTATGTTTAAATAATCTTAAAAAGGATGTGAATTGGGTGAGTTGGATAGCCTTCTCTTCACGAGAGGCGCCATCACGACCAGTGTGGGTTTGGGGCGTGACAAGTTGGTATCAGAGCCTAGGTTACTAGTTCTCACGAGTCATGAGCAGATTTAGTAGATTCTCGCGGATCGGTATGGAGACGTCTGTATTTATCCGTGAGAGGCTGCAGAACCTTTAGGAAAACTTCACTTTATTGGAATTCTTATCGTGCGTACTTGATTCAGCTTGAGGTATAACTCCTGAAATTCTTTCCACACGTCTGTATGCGCATGTGAGTGCTCAGTAGTATATGTGCCTTGATGGCTTGTGATTCCCTGATCGAGGGGGGATAAGATATAATCTTCGTGAGTTTGATGTTGGGCCAGTCTGGAGGACTTGAGGCAGAATCGTTGCTTATGGCGTGAGCACCAAGGTGCCGATTTTATGAGCTGGTGTTTTGAACTTGTATTTTCAGTATTGTCTCTAATTGTGGGATTGGCGGCTGGATAGCTACGTAATGAGTATGTTGGAACTGTGTAGTGTTTCTATATGACTTGGTAATGACGAAGATGTCTGTAGTATAGTAGATATACTGTTAAGTGATACGATTCCTATTGTGGCTTGATGTGTAGTTCGAATTATGGGTGCATGAAGAATATTTTTCGTTTTCCTAGTTGAGAAGTGTAGTACATTACGTTTGGCGGTACGAGTTCAGACTTAGGAAGACTTAATGGATGTGTTATGTGTATGGCAGTGGAAGGTATACAACAATACTAACTAAGTGTAAAGCTAGTGGGTAATTGGCTTATGAGGGGAAATCTATTTGTCATACTAGTTAGATAAGTCTGGGAGCTGAGATCGCTTCTGTAAATGTATTATGATGAAATCGTTGAGTCGCGGAGACCACCTTGAAGGTCGAAAATATTAAGAAAGAAAATGTTCTTACTTGGTGGAATATCCCAATAATGGAGGATTGAAAGGTATTTTCTATGTGTTATGATTAAAATAGGTACAACGCATGTCCGTGTATCAATTTTGATAATATAATACATTTAATATTGAGATTAACGTTGTTGATATACATTCTGATGCTTTGTCAAGTTGTGGACGTGTTGTTAGGATGGTTTTGGTGATTCTCTGGCAGGTGGATATGCCCAATTACAAAGGAGACTCTGCCAAAATTTTTGAAAAATTTAGGACTTAGTAAAAATTTGGTCGCCTAGAGGGTGCGCTTAACTGTTATGTGAGTGAATGCAAGAACTTTAGAAGAGTTAAAAATTCCAGATGAATTATGTTTCCACAAGCTTAGGAAAGAGCGATTTTAATCTCACTATGGTATTACGACAACAATGGAGCATACGCGTTATGAGTATAGTGTGTTGTGATATATGGCTTCGATCCAAGTTGGGGAGTTTTCTATTGGTTAGCGAATTGTGTTGTTATGTACTATGCTAGTTTTGATTTGATGCATGCTGGTGAATCAGTTCTGGTTGCGGAATTGGTTCGAGAATGACACGAGTGAAGGAAAATTATTGACAAGGCGTCAAGAGATCGGATGAGCAGGAAAGAAGTTTCGATGGTTAAGATAAATTGGTATTGTCTTGAGCGTCACCTGAGAGCGGTGTTGTGTCCTGGTTAGTGGTTCTTGATCGCTTTACAACGTTAGTACAATCGATAGTTTGGAGGTACACTCCAGATATAGTTGTGGTAGGTTGTGGGAGTGTGTCCCACGGGAATATTATATAAGTGTGGCATGTGATCACTTGATTGGTTAATGATGTAAACCAAGTATGAAGGTTGTAATGGTGTCGTTAAATTAAAGATTCATACCTGGAGGGCATTTGGCATATTGGGTTGTGAACTAGGGCGGATTACCCCAATTGTGATGGTTGTTCTTGTGCGTTATGAGAAAAATAGGAGTTATTATGGACCTTTGAAAGGTTATCAGAATAGTTTAGTGTGATCAGAATCGGCTTGAAGTCGATGGATAGATTTAATGTGAATAATGGCTCTATATCAGGCCAGATGTGTACTTTTTGTAATGTGGTCCGAACGGAGGAGTGGTTAGGTTGATGCTTCATTGTACGATATCTCGCTTAGTGATGCATTATGTTGTGTGATTTGTGAAATGGCTCGAGAAATTGCTTATGTGTTGAGAATCCGCATAGGGATGATGTTACCTGAGCAACTTGGCTCTTGAATTTCAGATTTGTATGTCGTACCTCAATTGTGCTTGAGTTTTGTAGTTTGTAACGCTAAATATCCCTCAGGGATGATATCATGCACTTAGCATGCTTATGACCGATATTCGGTATTTGGTTATAATGAGCAGATTTGGCTCGATGTGTATCTCTTTATGTGAGATCTATGTGTGGATCGAGTGGCACACTGCCATGGGTATGTTATCTGGATCGGGTTGCACGCCGCAACAGTGTGAAACCGAGTATAGTTTTCTATATACTATCTTTGTATGCCTTGCTTCCTGTTTTCCAAGGAAAGTCTGTATTAGTGCGTAGGATTTGGTAATTCTTTCCAGAGCTCGTTTTCTTTCGTATTGCGTTCGAATTGTTAGCCTATTGGCACATTGGGGCATCATATGCGAATTATAATTATGTCTGGAGTGGCTTATTGCCCGAGCAGTACATACTGGGTGAGACGAGATCATTGAATTTGAGATCAGTGCAATCTGAGTATGTGAAGTAAATTAAAGAGCTAAGGCCATTGTTTGGCTCAGAATGAGGTAATAGTTCTTGCCAAGAGTATAGAACTGATGAATTGTTATTTCGGTAGTAGTTATGAATGTGTACAGGTCTCATCCATCGTGTCATTATTGTAAGAATTTGAACAAGACCTGTGTATGTCATGCAGCGCATGGGATGTGTAGTGATTCCTTCTAAGCGATTAGATAAGAGAGCTTCAGATTATTAAGGAAGATGGTATTGCTAAGTGGAAGTGATTTGACGGGAGTATGTGTCTCAAAAACATTTAATGTGATTAAACTAATTATATTTTAGTACTATTGCGGCATGTTCGTGTTTGGTCCACTGGTGGTGTTCGAGTTTGCTCGGTAGCACAAGTATGATGATTTACGTGTTATATGGAGTTCTGATGTATAGGCTATGTTGTGGTGGTGGATCTTTATTCGCTGGTATGTTATATTTTGGATGTGATGTAGGAATTCAGACTGGTTGTCTTAGTGTTAGTTGATTTTGAACTATTGCATTAAGTGGTGAAGTGCGTTAGAATATGTTTTAGCAGAATGATTTATTTTTCAACGAACCAGCGGACAGCTGGGAAGGAGTGCTTTCTTAATTGGGAATTTGTGGTGGATGTCAGTACAGAGGTTGCTATCATTGATCCCGTTCCGGTATTGAGGGACTTTTCGGATGCATATTTTATTGGTGCGCGTATTAAACAAGTTGTGTCTTAGGCCATATTGATTGTGCCATGTCACCAGGATGGTATGCTAAGTCAAGGGAGACCATGGGGATCACTAATGAATATAAACGGATTTGATTTCAGCATGTTTGAAGGCTAAATATTGAGGTTCAGTTCAAAAATTTGTTATGGTAATTGCCAGGGGAGAAATGGCCTCATGAATGGTTGATCTGAGAAATAGTTATGGTTTATTGTGTGTTCTGTTTATCATCGGAAGTATATGAAAAGAGTTGGAATGAAACTTTATCTAATAAGAGATTTTTATCAGTATTTGGTTGTTGTGGGCAGTTGTTGTGAATGGAAGTTATCGCTGCATGTGGTTGAGTTACTGGTATATCATATAATTGCACCCGAGGTTGCAAGCATGGTCTATTACAGCTGGTTCAAACATTTTGAATATAGGTGTGAGGTTCTGATCTTGTGTATGATTCAGAAAAGTGAAATATGGTTATATGATTTATGGGCTAGACTGGATTGTGTGATTTTAGTTCAAATGTGTTATCAGAGCTGTCACACCTCTTTTTTACGGAGTTTATACCCCAACGAAAGGGATTTAAACAAAAAGAGTTTTTCCAATTAAAGGACGATTGAGACGGGATTCTTTTTATTAAAAGATTCAGAGTCGCCACTTGGGAGATTTATGGTGTCCCAAGTCACCGGTTTGAATCCCGAATCAAGGAAAGGATTTGACTCCGTATTACAGTCGCGAACCAGAAATCCGGGTAAGGAATTCTGTTAACCCGGGAGAAGGTGTTAGGCACTCCCGAGTTCCGTGGTTCTAGCACGGTCGCTTTAACTGTTGTATTTTATTTTTTTCTAATTTTATTACCTGCTAATTATGTGCTTTTATTTATAAATCTTTTAATTATTATTTATTTGAAAAGACTTGCGACATTGTGAAAGTACATTTTCGACCCCGTTGCCATCAAGGCACCCGTTTTCGTTAACGCACTTCGACTTTGTTGAGATTTGGATTTGGGTTGCAATCAACGCACACCCGTATTTAAGGAAATAATTTTAATTAAAATCGTGCCTAGAAGTTCTATCGGGGTGATATTTGGGAAAGGCCATTGAAATTTGTTAAAATAGCCACTCCAAATTCTACTAATTTTTAATAGACAATTATCGAGGGCCCCGCAATTATTTTTGGGTTTAGTGAGGCTCAACTCCAAATTTAGCTATTTTAATTATTATTATTTATTTTAAGAATTACGACGTCCTAAAAATGTATTTTAAATCTCGTTACCACTAGTGTACACATGATTTTCAACACATTTCGATTTCGCCGAGATTTAGATTTGGGTCACATAAATGTGCACCCGAGTTTTAAGAAGGTAATTTTAATTGAACTATCGTCTAAAGCAATTTCATATTTGTAGTTTGCGAGGGCCATGGAATTTTCTAAATGGCACGCTTCGGAATCTAAGGATCGATGCGGGATTTAGTAAATGAGGGTCGTGTAATCAACATCTTCGTTCAACATTTCCCACCTTAAATTATTTATAAAACTAACAATTTGAGCCAATACACCACTGAGGTCCTATAATTGACAACTTACAACGGCTAACCTGCATGAGATCAATTTCTATATCCGTCTCCCAGTAAACAAATGAAATACAGACTGACATAAATCTTATGGCTTTAGCCATTTCCGTCCCATTATAAGCATGGTCACTTTGATTTTCCAAAATCGTATACACCTACCCTTAGCAAAAACCTATTAATCCTCGTGATCCCTGAAGAAATAACAATGCCTATACTATAATTAATCCAAACGTCTTATTGTAACTATTCAGATTTTTTGTTCAATAATTTCTATAATCCTGTTTTTTAGAAGTAATAAGTAAAGTTCCCATATCGTTACCACATCCTATCTTTTCGGAATCATTTTATATTTACAATCAATTTCAAACACAGCTATACTAATTCCAGAATATCATCATTTCAAATAGGTAGTGTTATTTACAGAAAGTTAACAGGCATAAAAGTCTAAATAATACATACACAAGATTTTCAGCAAAGTTATTATAATGCTAAGAACAGGGTATACAAATATCAATATTTATTACAATTCTGAATCAGTTATAAACTAAACCATCAATAACACAACATCTTCACATAAGAATTTATTATTTCATTCTCTCACAAAGGACTTATACATCTATCCCTCTTAATCACAGTAATTGAAAGCTTCGAAGGGTACCTGGAAATGGTTAAACAAGCAAAAAAAGTGAAGATTTCAGTAGCAGCAATTCATCAGCATCAAATACCAGTAGTTACCATACTAAACAGGATCAGCTTTAACCAAAAATCTTCAACAGCAACCCCAGATTTCCAAAGAAAAACCAACAACACAGCGATGGCTTGAATCAATTACCAGCTCTAGGACTGACCTTACTCCAAAACTAATAATATCTATCGACTTCTAATAATAGAAACTCTAATGGAATAGTGGTCTGTTTTTGACCTCTAATGAATCCTAATTTTTTTTGCCAGGACTTAAAACTCTGGAAAAGAATTTAAACCTTCTATTGATTGAAACTCAATGCAAGCTCCATACTATAGAGATTGATTTTCTGGAAAATTTTCAGAGTGCAGACCCCTTTCACAAGGCAAGGGCATGCCCTTTTATA